>PVIC010010985.1:0-42328 GCA_004025085.1 Thryonomys swinderianus
CTCAGGCAAACCTGGAACTCAGAAATCCTCCTGCCTCTGCTTCTGCCTCTGCCTCCCAAGTGCTGGGTTTACAGGCTTGAGCCATCAAGCCCAGCATTTGTGGTATGAGGTACTAATAGCCACCATGCCCTGTATTGTTGTATGTGATTACTAGGGATCAAACCAGGGACATTCCACTTGTAAGGCAGGCACTGGAACCACTGAGCTGAATCTCCGGCTCTACTCAGCCTCCTTAAAGTCATCATGTGAAGAACAAGGATGCAGGCAAATTGTCTCTCTCTTAAACCTCTGGATATAAAGTAAACCTATATAGACTACTCTTAGCAAATCATGCTAGGTCATTCAGCACCACTAACCACAAATATTTATCCAACCTCCAAAGTTCCCAGTCTTCAATATTTTTCTAAAGGCTTTAAACTTCTTTCTGTGAAGTTATCTTCAAGACCTCACTGACTTAAATCTATACCCCAACACTTAAGCATTAACCTTTAGCCCTGTATTGTTAGTTCATCCTTCTGGGTTACAGAGTTCATGGCTAATATTTGCTTCTAAGGGAATAAAGTTGATTACTACTAAGGGCTTGCCATTTTTTTTTTCTGCCAGCAAACAAAATTAAATTATGGTCAAGAAGTAGTAAAAGAAGCCACCACAATTCCTTATTCGGGGCTTGTTGAAAAATTTCTCTTTGGGTTTAGTGAAAGGCATGCTTAGTTTATTTCATATTACCAAGAAAGAAATATTATTATACCATGGTTCAATGTCACTCCAGACAATGTCTTCTGATCTAGAAAATTAGCATAATTTATAAGCTCTAGATGCTAGGAAAACAAAATTACACTCTAAATTGTATCCTCTAAGGTGTAACTGCTGCTGTAATTAGTCCCAAGGAGGCTGCAGGAAATATTTTTAAGGGTTCAGAAAGCATGGGAAGACTTCTTCTAAATAACAAGATAACTCTAGCACTGAGTTTACTGTGAGTCTGGGAGAAAGGTGCTTAGCTTTCTTAAGTCTCAACTTTCTAATCACATGATGAATTGAAAGGTGTGTGAATGAGCTTCAGGCTGCCAGGGTCCATGATGACCTCTCTATCAGTCTTGCAATTGTTTTGCACCAATGATTTCTTAGCTAATTGTACCTTGTATGCATTGAAATGTGGTGCCCATGCCTTAGTCATCTGATTTGTTTGTCTTACAACATATATATAATTGTACTAAGACCACATACATGTATGTGGTCTTAGTACAATTATATAGACAAAGGGATTAGGGAGGATCGAAAGTGATTGAGGCATGTTACATCTATTACTCAAAATACACATAACTCTTACATACCATACATGTGCACTAACAAATATATTTTTTAAATGATTTCATAAAATGCCTCTTTGCACTTCTTTTTTTTAATCAAATTCTTTATTGGTACAATTCATATACATCTCACAATCACACATAACATTGGGGAATTTGTACCAATATATGGCACAATCAATTCTCATTTTTACCCATATTCTCCACCCACTCACACCTCCCCACCCCCTATATACATGCTCTTTTATTTTCTTTCAGAATCATATTTATTCCTTCCCCTCATTACATCCCCACACCAAATTTCCTTTGGAAATTTTCCCATTCTACAAAAACTGTCATACTTTCTAGAGCTCATTTACATCTACAGGTGCTTATATCAATGAGAAGATCCAGTATTTGTCTACCTGTGATCTATTTATTTCACTCATTAGCATGTCCTCCAGGTGTATCCATTTGCACATAAATGAATCAATCTTGTCATTCTTTATGGCAGGATAATACTCCATTTTACAAAAAAACCCACATCTTCTTTATCCAGTCTCCAGCTGATGGGCATTTGGGTTGTTTCCAAGATTGAACTATCACAAACTGAGCTGCTATGAACAAGGGTGTACTCTGTTTTCCCAATGTGATTTTTTAAATTCTCTTGGGTATATTCCTAGCAGGGGTATAGCAGGGTCAAATGGGACCCCTAGTCCTAGTTTTCTGAGAAATCTCCACACTGATCTCCACAATGGTTGCACAAGTCTTTGCACTTCTTAAATGTCCCAGTCTCAATAATACATTATGCAGCAATCACATGAGTCCTTAGTTTTTTCCCTGAAAATCATTGCAAATGATATATTTTTCTGGCTTTTGGTAAATTCACTGATTTTGAGGAAGAATAAAGTTTAGAGTTGAACTAGATGATTTCATTCTCTTACAACCCTTTTAAAAACACATATCATCTTTTCTGCTTCTCAATCTTTAAACATTCAAAGAATCACAAAACCCTTAAAGAATAATTTCAGGTGATATTTACTTTGGATTCAGTTTACAGATTCCAGTGAGACCTTTCCTTTCTTTAAAGAATATCATTCTTATTGAACTCCCCAAATGAAAGCTTTCTTGCTTAGGGAATTCAGGAAAATATATACATCATTTTTACCGTCTGCAGGGTGATAGCATTAATTAGGAAAGCCAAGAGCATGAGAGAACGTTTTCAAAGCAGCACCTCAGGTAAGAGGCCCCCTTCCCACCTCTGCTGCTTCTAATGCTTCTGCAACTCATTTTATGCTCCTTGCCTCACAGAATCTCCCCTGGAGAACATGGAATTCAAATCGAGTGAACGGATGCGCACAATTAAAGCACTGTGTCTACATACCTGCAGCAACCATGGAGGGGGAGATGGAAAGAGACAGGCGTAAGGAAGAAACAGACAAGTATTCCTGAAAGCATTCATTTCTGGGCTTTCCCCTGATTGCTCCTCATCTCTATGGGCACCCTCCCCTCCCCTCTGCCCTTAATGCTACACATCACCACATTATTTCTCCTACAACCTCTTGATTTCCATATGCAGAGATTTCTCTACACAAGTGAAGGAGATAATGTTTTCAGGTGCTAAAAATTAATCCCTCCCCTTTCTCTTCACAATCACAGAACTTATTTTCAGCAGTTTGGACAAAGACTGTGAGTATCTAAGCTTTACTTCTGGGGGGCTATGACTCAGAAGTCAGAGAAACTGGCTTCATCCTGGACATAAATGTTTATGTAACAAGGCTAGTTTCCCACTCCTTCCCCTGAGGCTCCTGTTGCAGGATTTGACCAGATTTGATAAGGCGCCTGTAGGTCACCATCACCCAAATCCCAGACTTCAACCACTTCCCAGTTATAACTCCCATCAAAATGTGCCCCCCCACCTATATTCCACCAGGAATCCAATCTTCAACTAGAAAATAATTGAAACTCTCTGAACTAATGTACCTAACAACAATACTCATTTGCATCTCATTACTCTATTTTCCTAAAGTGTCTTTCCTTCATAGGAATTTGTACTTGTTGGGGGAGAAACACTGCCGTCTGCATGATACTTTGCCTTTAAAGATTTTGTCAGTCTGTACATCAGAGCAGCCACAGTTCACCAACAAATATATTAATGAATAAAATTTGGGGAACATTTTTATGTTTTTCCACTCCTATTCCTGAGTTGAAAGTTTTTTTTTTTTTTTAATATGCCTGATAATTGGGCCGGAGGGTTAGCTCAGTGGTTCCGGCGCCTGCCTCGCAAGCGCAAGGACCTGAGTTCGATCCCCGGTAACCACATATAATGCTGGGCGTGGAGACTCACGCCAACCAACAATCAACACAGCATACCACAATGCCGGACATGGTGGCTCACGCCTGTAATCCCAGCACTCGGGAGGTAGAGACAGGAGGATTGCTGAGTTCGCGGAGCCTTGCCTGGGCACCATAGTGAGCTCAGGGCCAGCCTGAACTATAAAGCGAGACCCTGTCTCCAAAAAGAAAAAAAAAAAAAGCCTGATAATTAAGTCAGAATATAAACGTTTTAATGTTTATTGCAAAAGTTATGGAGAAATCTAAGAATTCAAGTGTTTGCCTGTCCTCCCTCATTCTTTATACATTATTTTACTCATTCAACAATACTATAAGTGCCCCAGACAAATTTTTCCTACTTAAATTAAGCTTATCACTTTTTGTCTCAAGACACTCAATCCTCATCTGCTTTATCTGCTTATGGGAACTTTATTACACCCTTGGCTGTGTTGGTACAATTGTCCCCTCTTTGGGCAGCCGCACGATGTGAGGTCCTTCAGCCTTATCTTGTCAAACCTGTCATAGCTGAGGTTCCACATCACAAAATTTCCCTTGTGCATCCTTAGCAATTCTACACCACAAGAGTACTTCAGAATTCCATAGGCAACATCGTAGTCTCTAAATTGAGTGGTCATTTCAACAAAATTTCCAGCACTATAAAATGTGGAACATAAAAATTAAAGAAAAAGAAAATAGTGGTTCCTTTCATTTATTCTTTCTTATTGTGGAAAATTCGGCTTCTAGCAAAAGAAAGGAAATCCTTTTCTTTTTTTAACTATGATGGGGGTTGGAAGCAAAGGGACAGTGTGATCACATTTGGTCTAGCTATCCCGAAAACATCTTTGTTTACCATTGTCACGTTGCCATGGCAACACTACTTATGACATCATGTTGAGATGGCTCTGGGCACTATAGCACTGTTACTTAAGTGCTATTCTGATTCTTGTCTTTTCTGTCTTCCCCATTCTCTGAAGAAAAGGCAAAGTATCATTGGTAGCTAATGGCTCTAGAAGAGGAAAAAACAGATTGTAGATTGTATTTTGCTACACTTCACACAATTCTATTTTTCTATTACCAGTAGTATAAAATTAATTGTGTTTTGGGATTAACATGTACATTATTCATACATCTCTGACCTACAATTCTTCCCTGCACCTCTTTCCCAAAACTCTCAAAAGGAAGTATTAGATTTTGCTTTTAATAGAAGATGAAAAAAAAATCTTGAACTTTTCCTGGATAATATTAGGTCTATAGGGCATAATTTGGTACATGAATTTATTTCTTTGCTTTTCTGCTCTTGACACCCTGTGACCATGGAAATCTAAATATAAGAGAACACAACCCTTACTGTGTAGTCAGCTTCCACAACTGTAAATTGAAAATACTAAAAGTTGTGTCTGTTGTGAAAATGTAGACCTTTTAGGTGGTCATTATTCCTTGAATAATATAATATTTCAACCATTTTCACAGCATTTATATTGAATTTGGTACCATTCATAATCTAGAGATTATTTAAAGTTTATAGGGAGATGAGCATAGGTTACATGTAAGTGCCACACCATTGCATATAATCCAGCTTCTATGAATTTTAAGGACACCTAGAACCAATACCCCACAGACATTCAGAGATAAGTACATATTTTCTTCTTCCAACTTCCTTACAATGCCTCTAAGGAAAACTTCCCACCTGGCTCCATAAAATTGTGAGGACTTCCATGAGACGTCAGAAATAAATGTATAGATGTAGCAATGCCAACACCTTGCACAGTTATGTGATGTCATAATTTACTAAAAACACCAATAGTCTCCCAGTGTATTCACCAAAAACTGATAAAAATGCCTACTTTACCAGAAATGACAAATTGATACTGTACTCAACATTCAAATTGACATCTTTGATTTTCAGGGAGGCAAGATGAAGTGGAAGGTGGTGGTTGTTTGGAAGGAGAGTCCCCTTCCATATGAATATCTGGAATCTGGCTCTCGGTGTCCTTTCTCTCCTTGGAAGTCTGTAGCCCACTAGGACCTGCTTCTGGCTCACTGTGCCTCAATCTTTTGAGACTAAAAACTGGTCTAAGTTTATCTGATTCTGTCTTTAACCATGTTCTGTAACATGACATGACATTGTCATTAAGCAAGTGAATGTAATGGCTGACGTTTTCTCTGCCTGGATAGGTCTTCTCTACAAATGTTTGTACCACCATACATTCTTTCAGGATTTCTTTTATGTCAGAAGAACTTTGCTGCACTGGTTCTTGACAATCCCCCTCCTCTTCAGAAAGTTCTTCAGCTGCTGTTCTCTGTTGCTCAGCCAGAAGTTGCTGGAGCTCCTCTGCAAACAATTGTTCTGAGTGCTTCTCTACCAGTTCCTCAACATCAGCACTGTCTTCCTGCAAGCCTGTGAAAATGTCTTAGCACAGGGTCAACTGAAGGCTCGGCCTCTTCTACACAGCCTTCAAAATCTCTCGTTTAATTTTAGGTGACACTTACTTCCCAGCAGGTCTCAATCTCTTTAGCAAGATAGTGGCCTAGCATTCTCAGTGAACCTCAGAGAGGAAAAAATCTGCATTTGGATCATAATTAAAGACTTTACTTGTAAGGTAAAATTAAAATTCTAATTGTAACTGAAGTTGTTCATAGGCAAGCCTGGTCATAACTTGAGGGTCCACTACATGTTAATATACCACACACACACATACACACACACACACACACACACACACCAAACTGTACCTCATAAATGTATACAATTATTATTTACCAATCAAAAATAATGTCATTAGTAACATAAGACAAAGTGATCCCTAATGATATCAAAACCATTTGAGATTATTGTAAACAAAGAAAAGCTACTTAAATTTTTATAAACTACATACAATTCTGATATGTAAGTCTAATTCAAAACAATGTGGAAAGTTTAAAGAATGTGCAAAGAGCTTTAAGAAACAAAGTTAGTATAACTGGATTTATGTATATTCTGTAGAACTACTAGAAATGCGAATGGAGAGAACCACTAGACTGTGAAAGGAAAAGAAAGGAGTGATTACTTCACTACAGAATGTGTTTTTTAGTCTGAAAACTAGGAAAATAAAAATGCTTCTTATGTTAGTATATAATAGACAGAGAGTATTTTGGGGAGGGAAAGAAATGAAGTGACTCCATTGCCTTGCTAACTCTGAGGTGTGCATTCAGCTTTTAAGTGAATATGCATACCTATTCCAAGTGAGTATGTGGGGCTTGATGAAGGGCTCAAGATGGGAGAAGGCAACAGTCAATAGCAGAATTTTATGGCATCAGAGTCAGATCCAAAGATACATTTTTGTTTAGTGTGTACTGAAGGTTTATTTTTTGTTAGAAATTATTATATAGGCATACATACATTAATTCTTTCAGTGATCATAGTAATCCAGTTTGATCAGGAAAATACTGTTGTTCCTATTATTTGTTAATGTATTACTTGAGAGCCAAAAGACAACATTTATTGTGCCCCAAGTTGTATTGCTAGTACATTACAAAGCAAAATTGAGCCCTGGCAGTCTAATTCCACACCTTAGTCCCTAAATATTGTGCAACTCCTTTTATGTAGTAAGATTCTGCCCAAAAGAAGTGTCTGATTTAGCAGCACAAATGAAATTAACACTCATGAAAAAAAGTTAAAGATCAGTTAAATATTAACATGACAACTGTGAGTCAAAGAAGTTTAGAATACATTTGAACTTCCAAGATAATAAGACATAGCAATAATTAACTGCTTCATTGTAACTAAATTACACACTTGAGATCTAAAAGAATTTACCAGGCTACATAGATATCCAATTGATAGCCACAGACTAGCCTAGTCATGGGTATTGTAAAGCTCATAATGGTTAATCACTTAGATATTGTGCACACCTTGCCCTATTGCTTATCACTTCTGTGAAATCCTACTGTCATTTATGTCTTGTTTTGTTTTGTTTTGTTTTGTTTTTGAGACAAGGTCTCACTTTGTAATCCAGGCTGGCTCTGAGCTCACTATGTAGCCCAGGCAAGCGTCGAACTCAGCAATCCTCCTGTCTCTGCCTCCCGAGTGCTGGGATTACAGGCGTGAGCCACCACATCCGGCATTGTGGTATGCGGTGTTGATTGTTGCTGGGCGTGAGTCTCCACACCCAGCATTATATGTGGTTACTGGGGATCGAACTCAGGACCTTGCACTTGTGAGGCAGGCGCCGGAACCACTGAACTAACCCTCCGGCCCTTTATGTCTTTCTTAATCAACCTTCATCAAGAGGCAGTGTAGAGTGCAGCTAGAAAGTTCATCTAATTAACCCTTTGTCTTCTAAATAGGTGGTTATAGTCTATGTTCAGTTCATTCTACATAATAAGCAAGAACTGAGGAACTTTATGGAGATTCCGTTTAATCCTACAGATATTTATTGAGTACAAATTGAAAGTAGTAATGTACTTAGGCTTATAAAACAAAATTAAATACTTTGCCATAAGCTTTGCAAACTTTATTCCAAACTATCTTAATTGATTATCCTCTTTTAAATATAAGCCAGACAACTCTGATTTTTTTTTTTTTTTAAGGAATACTGCTCAAGCCCCTGGGCAAATCTGGGTAAGCACCATGGAGGTAGCACGGTTCCTTCTGCCACCCATGTTTGTAGCAGCTCAGTTTGTGATAGCTAAATCTTGGAAGCAACCCAAAGGCCTATCAACTCTAGACTGGATAAAGATGTGTTTCTTTTATAAAGTAGAGTATTACTCTCTGATAAAATGATTATTTTGAGTCATTTGTATTCAAATGGACATACCTTAAGGACATGCTCTTAAATGAAATAAATAGGTCACAGATGTATAAATATATCTTTTCTCTGGTATGAGAAACTGAAAATGTAAATGAGTTCAAGAATGCATGATAGACATTGTGAAATAGTAAATATTCAAAGGGAAATGCAGTTTAGGAGTAAGTAATGAGTGGAAAGAAAAATATTTGATGGTAAAAAAAGGAAACAAAGCTTGGGCATATAGGTGTGGGGGTTGTACAGTGGGTAGGGGAAGGGGACAAATGAGAAGTCATGTCATATACTGATACAAGTTCTCAATATTGAGCATAATCATGATGTGCATATATAATGTACCAATAAATATTCATATAGAAAAAAAGAGGTACTGTTACTTTTCCTATTTGAGGATCATCTAACATCCCAATGCCTACTTAAAGCAACTGAAAAACATAGTGAGTGTTTCAGTTTGTAAAACTATTAACAACAAAAGACATATTGTCATTAACTCCCCTCAAAATAATCCTCTTTGCTTCAGAAACACTTATTCAGTTCTAAAAGCAGTTCTTGAAGTCTTCTTTAGTGAGTATCTTTATGTGTGCAGTTGTGGCTGCCTAAATCTCCAAAATCATTGACCTTTCACAGTCATTCTGCCTGTGGACAAGAGCCAGAAGTCTCACAATGCTAGATCCTGTGAATACAGGAAGCGAGGATGTGGGTCTTTATAAGCCCTCCATACCACTGTAGGACACTCAGCAGCAGCATTCATTATATTTTGGATCACACATACAAATACATAAAAGGACTTCTAACATTGTTTCAGAATGTGATAGTAACAATGGGAAAAATATGTTTAGAGTTGGGGAATACTTTGAGGGAAATTAATGGCAATGAGGCTTTCACTGCAATATTTTTTAAAAATATATTAAGCACATACTAGCATACACTGTAATTTTTCTTCTCTTTTCTTTTTTTTTCAGTACCAGGGGTTGAACGTTGGCCCTTGTGTTTCCAAGGTAGGCATGGTACCACTTGAGCTAAATCGCTGCTGCAACAAACTGTAATTTTTTTATCAACCTTCAAATAAGAGATTTGCTGCTCATATTCATACTGAAAGTTGCTACTGTAAGAAGAAACTCCTTGAAAATACTTCTCTAATTCAAAGAACCGTGTGTTCCAAGCAGAATCTATAACAACGAAAGCCTGTCCTGTGCTCTAGGTCAGTTTCCAGCACAAGTACAGGTGAGATCTAACCTCTCGTCAGCTTTGGGATAGCCAAGAAGTAATTTTTTTTTCATTTTTCAAATGTTTGAAAAAAATCCTAAAGGGTATAATTTCACGGCATGTGAAAGTTTTAAGAAATTGACAGGCCAGTGTTCACAAATAAAGTTTCACTGTAACACTTATATCTGCCTGTGGCTGTTTTCTACACTACCTAAAATTGTAATGACAGTATTTGTGAGTATTTGTGGAAGAAGGCACATACATCAGTGGTGGGTAACCTACAGCACGCGTGCTATAGTAGGCTGTTTGTTATCACTGAAAGCTCTAAAAGATTCTCTGCCAATGGATTCCAATTCTTGGTCTTTTATGGAAAATCTTTTTTTATAAGTTTATTTTTATTTTTATTGCTACATTGTGTATACACTCAATATTGGGAATTTGTACCAAGGAAAATCT
The DNA here is from genome assembly GCA_004025085.1 of Thryonomys swinderianus. NCBI lineage: Eukaryota > Metazoa > Chordata > Mammalia > Rodentia > Thryonomyidae > Thryonomys > Thryonomys swinderianus. The sequence continues at coordinate 10,067 of PVIC010010985.1, forward strand.
TTCTACTTTTGCTTTATATTTTGAAAAAAAAGCTCTTTAGTCATGACATATTTAAGAAACAAAATTTATTTGGGTTGGAGGTTTAGCTCAGTGTCACCATGCCTGCCTTTCAAGGATAAGGTTGTGAGTTCAGACCTCAGCACTACAAGAGAGAAAGAAAGAAAGAAAGAAAGAAAAAGAAAGAAAGAAAGAAAGAAAGAAAGAAAGAAAGAAAGAAAGAAAGAAAGAAAGAAAGAAAGAAAGAAAGAAAGAAAGAAAGAAAGAAAGAAAGAGAGGGGGAAGGGAGGGAGGGAAGGAGGAAGGAAGGAAGAAAGATCTAAGATCTAAAACATATTCAAGACTGTGATAAGCTGTATTTTTGTGTGCATCTGTCCTAAAAAATCACATTCCTGTCTATAACTCAGAACCTAATAAAACATAAGAGGACTATCTCTGTCAATGAGGAAGAAAATAGAATAATACTGAAGTGAATCAGCAAGTCATCATAAAAAAATTTATATTGAAAAAAGGAAAACTTTTCTCTAAACCAGAGCCTTTAGGCTTTAGAAAGCCAAGATTTATTTTACAAAAGTATGTGGTTCTGATTATTCCTAGTACTTAAATTTTACTTATCTCTTGTTATCCTTACAATAACCTCATTAAGTTGACAAAGTAGGTATAAACTTGTTTTGAAATGCAGAAATGGAGGCCTAGAGTGTCACTGTTTCATTAAGAGAAACACTGTTTTAATATTTAGGTCTCTAATCCACTTTGATTTTAGTTTAGTACACTGTGAACGAGATGGATCTAGCTTCAGTCTTTGGCTGATTGAAACCCAATTTTTCCAACACCACTTGTTAAAGAGGCTGTCTTTCCTCCATTGAGGATATTTGGCTCCTTTGCCAAAGATGAGGTAGTTTAGTGTATCTGGCATTGTTTCTGGATCTTCTAATCTATTCCACTGATCCTCAGGTCTGTTTCTTTGCCAGTACCATGCCATTTTTATCACAGTGGTTTGTAATATAGTTTCAAATTGGGGACAGTAATATCCCCTGCCATATCCTTGTTTCCTAGAATGGCTTTTGCTCTTCTAGGTCTCTTGTGGCTCCACATGAATTCTTGGATTATTTTCTTAAGATCTATGAAATATATTGTAGGGATTTCAATTGGAATTGCATTGAATCTATATAGTAGTTGTGGGAGTATAGCCATTTTGATGATGTTCGTTCTTCCTACTTATGCACAAGGGATCTCTTTCCATTTTCTGATATCTTCTTCAATCTCCTTTTACAGAGTGCTATAGTTTTCGGAGTAGAGGTCCTTTACCTCCTTTGTTAGATTGATTCCTAGATATTTCATTTTTCTGGGTGCTACTGTAAAAGGGACTGAGTCTCCAATTTCTTTCTCTATAGATTTATTATTTGTGTATAAAAATGTGATTGATTTATATCACAGTGACATATGTGTCCCATGTTTATAGAAACTCAGTTTGTGATAGCTAAATCTTGGAAACAAACCAAATGCCATCAACTCTAGATTGGATAATGAAGATGTGTGGTTTTTTTAATAAATGGAGTATTACTCTGCCATAAAGAACGATGACATTGAATCATTTATACTCAAATGAACATACCTTCAGGACACACTCATAAGTGAAATAAATAGGTCACAGATGTGTAAATATTGTATATTTTCTCTATGAGAAACTGAAGTTATAAATGTGTTCTAGAATGCATGATTGATATTGTGAAATAGTAAATATTCAAAATTTTAGGGGTAAATAATGAAGAAAGAAAAAAATTAATGATAAAAAGGAAACAATGCTTGTGTATATAGGGGCAGGGGGAGGTAGGGTGGATAGGGGAGGGGGGAAAATGAGAATTAAATTGTGTCATATACTGGTACAAATTCTCAGTGTGTTATATAACTGTGATGTGTGTGTGTGTGTGTGTGTGTGTATAATGTACCAATAAAATGTACCAGTAAAGAGAGAGAGAGAGAGAGAGAGAGAGAGAGAGAGAGAGAGAGAGAGAGAGAGAGAGAAGGGCACTGGGCTTAGAGTCAAAATCCCTAGGCTCCTTCCCATTCAACTGTCCAAAGAGCAAATTGAGAAATAGAAGTAAGGACTTTTTTCTAGAAATGGAAACAACAGTTCTTAGCCAACTACCCTCCCATTGAGATGTAAGTATCAAATGCAGTATATGTAAGAATGCCCTGAAAACCCCATAAAAAACCTTTTTTGAAGATGAAGAAAGGAAGAAAGCAAGAAAGACAAGTGATTTCGTTCTGTCAGGTAACTCTTGGAGAGTTAGCAGGGTTCGCTTGCTTTCCTGATCTATGTCCATCTTATTACCTAAAGTTACTGGAGGTAAAAATGGAAGCACAAGCCTTTGGCTACCCCCTATTTTAAGGTTAGTATGAGTACAGTTGCATTGCTCAATAGCAAGTAGAAAAACAAAAGTGCTGTATATCTGTAAAATATGCTGTCAATTTAAGGTTTTTGTTTTAGAGCACAGTGGCTAATGTTATGATTGTCAATACACTCATGTCCTAGATGTACTTCAACCTATGCAATTTTTAATAAATTGCAAACTTACTCTCCTGAATAATATAGTTGATAAATTCACCGTATCTTTGGACTTGAATGGATTTTTTTGTATAACAGCATTGTTCTTCATTACATGCCTGAATGGGTTCATTGAGCCCAGAGAGAACAATAAGCCTAAAAAAGCACAAAGACTGTGCAACGGATCCATCAGGAAGTACATGTTTCAACCATCACAGGATCTAGCAGGTCTGTTCCTTGAGGACAGTGTCCCACGCACTGCATTTGTATTTCATATGTAACAGGTGAGTGAGTTTTCGCTTTGGAGTGAGGAAGAATTTCTTATTATTGATTACAAACATAAATTTGAGATGTGAAGATTTTTTAATTGAGAACCTTTTCTGTTTTTCAAATTAACGATACAATTTGGCTGCATTGTTTAAGAGTCTAAGCTCATTTTCAAATTCGTTTTCCCTCCGGCTGTGCATAGCCTTGTCTTAAAATAGCACCACATTCCTACATCGGAGGCTTTTTCATTCTCTTCTTGTTCACTGATGGCAAAAGATGCAGGCATCTCGTCTGACAAAGTCTGCTCAAGATCTAACAGCTCCATCTTGGCTGACAGGAGGCTTCTCAGCCCAATTCAGCTGACATTAAAGGGTTTAAGGAAAATTTAATGTTTCAGAGTTCTCAATGTTTAGACAAATAAACATTCACTTATTCATTAATCAGGTATGTACTGGGTTCTTCAATAATTTAGGTTTTGGGGGATGAAAAATAAACAGATTAGACAAATTCCCATGGTGCTCATATGGGTGGAAGTGGGAAGAGGAAAACAAATGCCTAACAGGGCATCCAGCAGAAGTTCCTTCATAACATCCTATGATATAAAGCAGCATAGTGAAATGCTGAGGAGAAGCTAGGTTACGATAAGAAAGGAGAGCTGTAAGTTCAGTTGAACATACTGTTTTATACAGTGTTCCTGTCTTTGTCCATAATCATTCTGCTTCTCCTGTTCTCCCAAAAATACAGAGGAGTTACATGTCTTTAGATTCTAAAAATTAGGTGTAACCCGGGCTGGAGGCTTAGCTCAGTGGTTCCGGCACCTGCCTCACAAGCGCAAGGTCCTGAGTTTGATCCCGGTAACCACATACAATGCCGGGTATGGTGACTCACACCCACCAGCCATCAATACCACATACCACAGTGCCGGGCGTGGTGGTTCACGCTTGTAATCCCAGCACTCGGGAAGCAGAGGCAGGAGGATTGCTGAGTTCTGAGTTCGAGGCTTGCCTGGGCTACATAGTGAGCTCAGAGCCAGCCTGAACTACAAGCGAGACCCTGTCTCAAAAAAATATATATATATATAGGTCTAACCCTAGACTTTCTTTGGCCATTGAACTGTAGATAGAAATGATGTATCACAATCAAGAATTTAGGAGTCCATGTGCAACTCTCCCAGGCTTTTCCCAATGCGATGCAAAGCCTGACGTCTCATGATGAGAGATATGTGTACCACTTCTAGTCTCTGGTACAACAGGCAAGGATCTTATAAATCATCACTGTGGGCATAGAACAAGAAAAATTCTCTTTGAACTAAAAAGCAACGTTTCTTAGATTTCTTAGAGACCTGAGGTCACAAGGTAAACAATTTCCTCCCAAATCAGAGACATGTAGAAGTAGAATATTATGGTTTATTGGAGTACAAACAGGTAGAAACTTCCACAGGAAACAGTTCTGAGCTGAAAAGTAAAAAACTTACATCATATTTCTTAGTCTTGCTGGAAGCTATGAACAAGTTAAAGAGTTAAGAAGTCCAGAAGTGACCAGTGCTAGAGGAACCCACAATTTGCTCAGCTTTACTGCAAAATCCCACCAGTTTCTCATACTGTTGATCAAAAAAAAGTCCCTGATTCCTCTGGCTAAATAAGAAGAAAAGTAGCCGTTTTGAAAATAGCCTAGAACATTGTGTTCTTATTAACAAGCCCTGCCCTCAAGAGAAACTATTTCATTGGGGTCCAGAATTTTGCTAAACATTAAATGATACGGAAAAATAGGAATCACCATGTTTAGTCTCCTCCAACCTTTTTGCTTAAGCCAGTGCAGAAGAAGATTTAGAAGTACTGTGAAGGTCATGGCTGAGGGGTACAGGCGCAGAGTCACTACAGCCTTAATGCTTTTCCTGCCCACCTGCCATAATACATCAACAATTGTCCTGTATTTAATACAGTGGAAATAACTGCATGTCTTAGACCAGTGATAGCAAACCTATGGTACACATGTTTTGGCTCGCTGTTTGTATCTCTGAAAGCTCTAAAAGGTTCACAATCATTACCTTAGACTTTCTTTAAGAAGAATATTTTTATGAAAATCTGATGACTAAAAGTGAGACAAAAATAAGAAGGTATTACTACCCTACTCTTCATGGCTTCCTTAAAACAACAAGAAAAAAATACAAGGCATACTAAATGACAAAACACACAAGTACCTAGCTTGAAATGATAACAAAGTTTTCTCAGTTTTTCTCTTTCACCTTTATTGTTACTTTTACTTAATCATAACTTACAATTGCCTAATCTATTTTGCTATTATTGTGAACAAATTGTTACCTAAATTGAGAACAAAAAATAAAAATTTATTTTACTTCATTTATTCCTTCTTCAATGACCTCCCTTTCTTTATGCGGACATGTCCCTGACATATAATTTTCCTTTTTTTTTTTTTGAGACAGGGTCTCGCTTTGTAGTTCAGGCTGGCCCTGAGCTCACTGTGTAGTCCAGGCAAGCCTCGAACTCAGCAATCCTCCTGCCTCTGCCTCACAAGTGCTGGGATTACAGGCATGAGCCACCACGCCTGTCATAATTTTCCTTTTTTGAAAGAAACATTTCATACTTCTTAGAAAGGAGCTCTATTAATGACACACTTCATATTTTGAGAAAGTCTATATTTCTTTGCTGGTGAATGTTGGTTTCACTGGATACAGAATTTGTTGGTACAGTTATTTTACTTTGTTTTGCAGCACTCTATTCCACTCCACTCACTCTTGATATGATTTTTGAAGTTTTAAATTCACTATAGTTCTATGTTTGGTGTTCTGTTATTCTTTTTCACCTGAAGCTTTTTCCAAAATTTTTCTTTGTTTTTTATTCTTTTACCTTTTCATATAATAAGCCCAGTTGTATTGTCATATGCATATTTTGATATATATGTATGTGTATGATACTATATATATATATATATATATATATATATATATTCCACTTACATTATCTATTTCTCACATGCTTGCTGTTTCTGAGCTTTCTGGATCTTTGGTTTGGTATCTATTATTAATTTCTTAAAATTCTTTTTGTTTAAAATATTTCTACTGCTTTTTTTCTTCTACCATATTTCATTATAAACACTTACATATTTTTAATTGAATTTTTTAGTGGTTCATTTTGTATACACACCATGATCACACTCAACATTGAGAATTTGTACCAGGATATGACTTGACTTAATTCTCATTTTTTCCCATTCTGCTGCCCACAATACAAGCCCCCCCATATACATATGCTCTTTCCTTTTTTGCCATCATATTTTTTCTTTCCCCTCATTACTTACCATACCCCCTTTTTGCCGTTGAATATTTTCTATTTTACAATATCTATCATACATTATGTTCTTCATTTTCAATTTTCTGGTACATATTAAATATACAGTATGACCACATTCATCTTTGAGAATTTGTACCTGGACATGATCTATTTTGATCATCATTTTCTCCCATTCCCCTGCCCTTCTGAAAACTTCTACTCCTTATATACATAAGCTTGTTTCCATTTCTGTGTGTTTACCATCACATTTTTTTCTTTCCATTCTTTGCTTCCCCCTACCTCAATACTTCCCCTTTCCCTTTGAGTATTTTCTTCATATTTCACAATACCTATCATACATTCTGTACTTCACTTACACCTTCAATTTTTCATACTAGAGGAATGATAAGTATTTATGCATGTTTTATTTATTTTACTTATTAGTATGGCTTCAAGTACAAATGTCTCTAATTTATCATCCTTTATGGCTGAGTAATATTCCAATTTATTAAAAAGCACATCTTCTTTATTTAGTCATTCAGTTCTTTTTTATTTCTCTTTCTCTTTGCACTTCAGTTTTGAAAGTTTTCATTGATATTTTCTTTATTATCACTTACCTTTTCTTGCCCAAATCTGGTTCAATGATGAAACCATTAAGATAATTTTTTTTATTTCTGATAAAGTGTTTTTGATTTCTAGTATTTTTATCCCTTCTTAGAATTTTGACCTCTTCTTTTTTATTATTCATCTGCTGTTGCATACTATGTACTTTTTATAGGTAGCTTTTAGTCATCCTTTTAAATTCCAGTAGGAAGTTCTTATGCTAGTATCTGATGAGGAAATAACATTTGCAGTTGTGAGTTATAAAATTAACAAAATTAAAATTAAATAGCATTGCTAATTCTATATTCATTCACAATTTTTCTTTCTATGAAAACAAGAACACAGGGGTTTTTGTTTATAAGTAAGTTAAGTGGAACAGTTTTCCTAATATACAGTTTGTTTCTTAGAAACATATTTTGAATATATTGGTAATCTTAGTCATACACAGGCATTACACTATAACTGGGTGTTAGATATCCATTTATTTTCCATGCATTTTCCTTGTGCCATTACAGAGAATACTTCGACCTGATTTTTCTATCTTAAGACCATGTAGGCTGTGGATTTAACTCAGTGCTTGTCTCACAAGCACAAGGTCCTGAGTTTGATCCCCAGTACTAGAAAATAAAAATAAATAAAGATAAGAGCACACAACCTGGGTTTTTTATTAACTTAACTTCTGAAAATCGTTGTGTTTCAAGTGTAATTTGTCTCACCACAGAACTCAGATGAAGTTTAAAATGCATGTACTTACGATTGCCCTTCATACTAATGTATTATTTCACTATTAAAAATTGTTGACCTTGAGCTTTTCACAAGGCAGCAAGATCCAGGCTCTCTTGCAAGCGGATATTTTGAAATAATTCATTTCCTGCTACTGGCTTCATTCTTCACATCCCTGAGATGAATATGGAGTAGTCATAATCCAAGACCAACTGTTGGTCTTCCTGTGCTCCTGAAGAACTATTGGACTAACACTGCTTAATTATATGGTGTCCTACCTAGCTTGTCCAAAGTTTGTCCAATGTTTGCTAAAATTTGTTTTTTTCTTACAGTGGCACATAATTCCACTGAAGAGTTATAGAAGAGCTAAATTCCTGAGCTACTATCTCTTCTTTCTGAATAAAAGGGACAGTATAATATAAGTCTCACAGATTTCTCCATTGAAGAAGAGCCCTGGACCTTTAATCCCTGTTCTTTTGTGACCAACTTTTCCAGCAGTCTACTCCCACTGGTCCTGTGATGCCTAGAGATGAAGTGGGCACCTAAATGTGCATTTGAGGCACAAGGAGGGTCTTGATGCTGTGGAGGACTATCATTTCTCACTTCCTATGACATGGACTCATTCTGCGGCTCCTTCACTTACACTTATAAAATTGGGAAATGTCTCTGCCTCTCAGAGAAAGACTTTACCATGCCTCTGAGTTTTTCTTCTCTAAAATTGGAATGTCTCAGAAGAAACTTTCCATTTATATTGAAATCTGCAGTTACCATATTTCTGTAGTAGTAATTTTTAAAAATCCAGCCACCAATGTAAAGTGACAAGATTCAGCTCCTGTAGCTGTCCTGCATAACCCCTACCAAGTCTGCATTTCCACACTGCCTTTTATTTTTCTTATCCTGTGAGCTAAAGTACCTTCTCATAAGAAGATGAACCAAAAAGGACTTAGCAAGACACTTTTAATAAAAAATAAATCCACTCAGAATAATTCTACACAACTTATGTGAACAGAGGTAAAATCAGCCCTCTATAGACATAACATAGCATTTGCATAGTATGAGGTACTATGAGGAATCTACAGATAATATGAAATATACAATAGAATCCACATAAGTTATATGTACATGTTATGTCATTTTATAAAATAGATTTGAACATCTACAGATTTGGGGATCTAGTGCCCCTCAAATATGAGGGAAAGACCATATATATCTGATAAATGCAAAGTAAACTTGAGGTCTTTTATCTATTACTTGGGTATGTATTCATGGATACTTACTATGTACTTATCCAAATTGTCTTTCACAGATAAAAACATTGAGTAAAGTAATTTGCCTAAAATCCCCTAGAAGAGTAACATTAAATAAACTCTCGTAAAGGAGTAATCCCTTACAGGACAGTCAAGTAATTTCCTTTATAGTAGTTTATGTAATATTTGTATACCTGATCAGTCTCTCTCACTAAGAGTCAATAAGCTTTCTACCTTGAGGAAAATTTAAAGCAATTAAATGTGAAAAAAGATACCAGTTTATAAAAAAGCTTTACAGCAGTGTGCCATTATTTTGATGATGGACATAGATAGTGTACATATTAGTTATCCCATGTTATGTTATAATTTCCTAACTTAGAAAATAGAGTCTTTCAAACAAAGAAACAGGTTTTTCTTCTACTGGAGGCTGAAAAACATTGTGCCATTTCTCTTTCAGCTTCAAGATGGTCCTCTGGCATTACTAAATTGGACTTCCACGGTAGCCCACAGAGCTTACTCTGCAATACTTCAGTAAGCAATACCACAGATAATGAAGAAGGAACTAGTGGTCAAATCACAAGTGATAACAACATACTCTATTATTTCAAAGCAAATTTGTGGTTTTAAAGACATTTTTTCAGTCACAGTTCTTGGTTTAATTTCTTAGATTCAAACACATCATGTTGACAATTCCTCTGATCTTCAAATAGTAGGTAATCTGTTCTAGCAGTGAACTATATTCCCAGCCCCTAGGTAAAATAGCTTGATTCTAATAAAGAAGATCCCTTTTATGGAGGAAGTATATATGCGTTACTCCATTTGAAAAGGCATGAGTGTAAACTCTTCTTTTTGTAACTGAAAAAAAGGTCTCAAAATCCTGTCTGGTTAGAAAACATTCCAAAGAAAGGTAATTAACTAAGAAAAACATTGTTCAATGGATTATCAAGCCTTCATATTAAATTTAATTAAATCCACTCAAGGTTCAATTTTATTTTTATTGTATGTATGTGTATTATGTGTGTATGTATTTTTGCAGTAGTCAAACTTGGGCCCTTATGCTTCCAGGGTAGCTACAGGTACCATTTGAACTAAATCCCTGGCCCAAGGTTCAACTTTAATCACTCAAATTTCACTGAAACTTCTAAAGTATAAATATTTTGTAGGATTTTTTTTATTCTAAAGTAATAGGACATTTTTTTAAAGAAATCTGGAAATCATTGCAACCTCTGGCACTCCATTATGGAAATTTATGAATATGTTAGATTGCATTATGAAGGCAACAAATCAAGACATTCCACATATGTTTTCCAGAATATCTTTTAAGAGGTCCTTCCCATCAATTTATACCTAAAAGTAAATTTTCAACTTCTATTATTATTAGTAGGTACAACTCTTAATTTTTTTTTTTTGAGACAGGGTCTCACTTTGTAGTTCAGGCTGGCTCTGAGCTCACTATGTAGCCCAGGCAAGCCTCGAACTCAGCAATCCACCTGCCTCTGCCTCCTGAGTGCTGGGATGACAGGTGTGAGCCACCACACCAGGCACTGTGGTATGTGGTATCAATTGCTGATGAGCGTGAGTCACCACGCCTAGCATTGTATGTGGTTACTGGGATTGAACTCAGGACCTTGCACTTGCGAGGCAGGCGCCAGAACCACTGAGCTAAATCTCTGGCCCTAGAATGAGAATTCTTAATCTCAGCCATTTCTTCTCTGAACCTGAATACTTTATGAAAAAAATTTAAATGAGTTTGCCAGAACAATATGCAGTGAGGACTTAACATATTATCGGAGGGATGTAGAATCTATAAGATAGCAAGATAATCTTTCAGCTCTGGGCCAAACTTGATCATAAAAGTGCATCCACCATCTTTTTGTACAGAAAGAATATGAGTTTCACATGCAACCCACTGCCACGGGCACAGCCAGGTGCAATGAGCATTTCCGTTTTTTTCCTTTCAAAAACTTGAAATATACAATGTATGATAATTCATGGGGTTTGTATGAGGATACTTTTTAAATTGTCTGAAAAATGAGATGATTCATGCCCGATGCGGTAGCTCACACCTGTAATCCCAGAACTCAGGAGGCAGAGGCAGGTGGATTGCTGAGTTCGAGGCTTGCCTGGGCTACATAGTGAGCTCAGGGCCAGCCTGAACCACAAAGTGAGAAACTGTCTCAAAAAAAAAAATGGATGATACATAACCATTGATGTTATATTTTAGCAAAACATTTAGTTGTGGCAGAGGTAATAAGAAATAAAAGACTCACTAATAAACTGTATGGAGAATTTCTGATTTATGCTCACTGGAGTCACAGCACAGTTCTCAGTTACTCTCTCACGTTGAACACAGAAGAATAACTTGTCTTTCTAACATAAAATAGACTCGAATATACAATATATTATATGCCAATGGTCATGTTAACATGTGTTTCACAATAACAATATATAGAAATGAAGTGGACATTAGTGCAGTAATGGTTCATAAGCTATCAAAACTTTGTCTTTCTTTTGAGAAGTTAAACTAATTATGTCAACTATTGACCAGTAAGCTCCAGATTCTTTACTGGGAATATCTACAATGAGTGGCTGTAAAATATCTGATATCTGATTGAAGGCCCAAAAAAGGGACAAAGTAAATTTAAAATGTGCAAGTTTACAGACATTTATATGAATACAAGTATCTAATAAATTCTATATTTCACAAATCCAGATATGAAATCCAATTAGTTCTATACCTGATTACTGTATTAAAACAAATAATGTGAGTATCATAAATTCTGTCTTTGCAAAGTTAAGATTATTGTAAAATTGAACATTAGGTAAAATCAACTATCTCAAAAAGCCTTAATGTTATCATGTCAATCAGAAATAGAGAATTGTACATGTATCAATATGATCATATACCAAATAATAGAAAAATATTGTGATCAGTGACTGAGAGTTATTCCTTCTGTAATATGAAGTATAGCATTAAACTTCTTCCCATCTTTTTACCCCATTAACATGAAAAATTTGTGCAAGTAAAAATATTTGTATTTTGCTCACTTTGTCTCTCAAATAGTACCTAGTTTCTGCCATTGATAATGTGCTCAATAATTATTTACTGGATGAATCAACAAATAATCTTACCATCCCAATTTTAATGTCTCATATATTTTCTAGTGAATATAAATTGCTGACTTAAATATGATTTGAAAAGGAAAAGAAAGCACATGTATATAGGGGGTGGGGGGTTGTGGAGTGGGTAGGAATATAGGTACAATTGAGAATTAACTTGTGTCATATACCGGTACTAATTCCACAGTGTTGAGTATGATTGTGAGCTGTATATAAAACATACCAATAAAGAATTCCATTTTTTTTTTTGAGACAGGGTCTTGCTTTGTAGTTCAGGCTGGCTCTGAGCTCACTATGGTGCCCAAGCAAGCCTGGAACTCAGCAATCCTCCTGTTTCCGCCTCCCGGGTGCTGGGATTACAGGCGTGAGCCACCACGCCCAGCACTATGGTATGTGGTATTGATTGCTGGTGGGCGTGAGTCTCCATGCCCAACATTGTATGTAGTCACCGGGGATCGAACTCAGACCTTGCGCTTGCAAGGCAGGCGCTGGAACCACTGAGCTAATTCTCCGGCCCAAGAATTCAATTTTTATAAATAATAAAAAATAAACTGCTGAGCTAATGGGAATATTATTTAAATTAGAATACATGACCAAAAAATCCAATGCAGTCTCGTTAGAAATTGTTAGAAGGTTAAATCACCACCACAAAAGTCTCTCTCGCTTCTAAAATATTCATCCACAATCTAGTAAATGTAATAGGAATAGTTAGATCATCTACTTGTACAAGAGAATGCTTTCTATTTGTTGACTCTTGGGATTTATATCTTTTTAGACTCCTACTCAAGATTTTACTCTCTGCCTGAAGAGTTTATAGAGATAATATTATAAGAGCAAGTATAAAAATTTCCATGACTGGACATGCCTCTTGGCAACTTATAATAGAGCCTAGGAATCCATGTGGTTTGGCCAACCAGACTTTCCTGGAAGCGGTCATCAGGCATCATAGAAAACTGACCTTGTTCCTGCCAGTTTCATTCCTTTCCAGGAATAAACTCAAAAGTAACCCTTAAGCAAAAGCTCCCCAGTGACACATCCCTTTACAATTAATCTAATTCTTTTCCCATAAAAAGTGAAGAAATGTCAGTCTCATAACCTTTAAGAGACTGAACACATTACCAGAATCATTAAGACTTAATAGATCTTGGAACAAGGCCAAATCCTAAATTTTGTACCTTTTTCTTCTACCTTGATAATGTAACTCTTATTAAAATATGTGATAGAAAACAAAGCACATTAGTTTTTCTGTTTATTCTAATTAAGCACCAACAAAGGAGTAGCAAAATATGTCCACAAACAACACTTACATAACAGAGACTAGTGGATAGGATTTCAAAGCATTAGAAAGTGTTCAGTCCAAGCATTCATGTTGTCCATCTTTCATCAGCTGCAAAACCGAGGCCTCCAGTTGGAAGTGATTGTAACAGAATAAATATCATTGAGGATCTGCCAGTGCTACAAACAATTGCCAATTCCACGATGTGTTCTTTTTCCTCCTTCCATGAAAGAGACTAAGGCAGCAAGCAGGAAATACCCAGCTGGGCTCCTGGAGAGGAGATCTTTTTTTCTAAAATCAAACTCAAAAGGCACAGGCTCTTGCTTCTGGGACATCAAACATGAAAAGGCCACTTTTCTGCAGAAAATAAATAAGCAGATATCAAAGATTTATAGAAATTTGGATTTAGAAACTTTCTCAATACTTCCACTCAATGGACACTGAGTTACTGGCATGTGTGATAGCTAGAGATGAGCGTGAGGACTTTATTTTTGCATTTGGAGCCTACGCTATTAATTTGGATACAGCAATGTTGAATTACAAATAATGCCCACCATATAAGGCTAGTCTTTGAATAAGTCATTTTCACTCAGGTAAGAGTATCCAACTGTTTTTGCCCTTTACTATTTCTTTCATGGTTGAGTTTTAAATCCCACAGAGAAACTGAGGAATAAATAATGTGTAATTAAAAAATATTTTGCTCTGGTGAAATATGAAGGCAGATTAATGTATTCAACAGCACACATTACCAAAGTGAAGAATGCTTGAAAAAAAAGAGGGAAAAATTTTTTCCATGCTTTTTTCACCTATCGATTGATGTCTAAGGAGTTAATGAACAAACAAACCTCAAGGCTATCCACACAAATGCAAATACTTGACAATATTAGACCCATATGGGCACTCTTTCAATCAAAGACATTTGGGTAGCAATATATTAAAAGTCATAACTGTAAAATAATTCCATGCAAAACAAAAACCAATTCAGGAAATGAAGAACTTCAAAACTCAAATTGGACTTTTTTCATTCCACTTCTTAATTACTCTAATTTCCACTTTGCTTTGAAGGGGCTGACTATGCCTACCAGACTTTCTACTCCCTTTTTTGTGGATGTCATCTTCGCTCCAAGGAATCTACCCCATTAACACAGATCTTTGGGAAGTAAATTATGCATTTCTGAGAAGCAACAAGAACTGGAGGAAGGGCACATTTGAGGGAAGAGTAATGTTGGAAATAAAGGGTTCCCATCTTGAAAACTTTAATCTCTACTACATAACAACTTTTAAAAATTGTGCCTGACTCTTTTTGGCCAAATTCACCCAGATATGTCAGAAGGCCCTCTTGTCAACTAGCAGATAGAGCAACTAAAATGAGATAGCCCTTAGTTGTAGTTAGCTGCAAATGTCACATGAAAATACAGGCATGACCCCCAAATTTTCAGCATATGTAGCTAACCCAGGGCATTTCATTCATAAATGACAACACAATTTATAACAGTAGCTGGTCAATTTCAAATCATTCAATTCATAGGTAGCTTATTTTAAAAATAAGAGATTATCTCAAAAACACACTACTTACTTGAGATTATGGAAAGTTTGAGTTCATTACTTTTCAGTTAGTTGTTTTGCTATATAGAGAAAAGTGCAGCTTGTAATTGATATATTGGCTTTGAATTTAGAACATCCCAGATCAAACTGTATTTTTAATACTTACTCTTTTTTAAAATCTTGTATTATCTGCCTTTCTAATAAGCAATTTCTTCATCTGTAATGATATCCATAACACTCTTCATGAAATTGTTATTAATTCTAAATGATATATTTAAAGCATTGAACTGAGCCAGAAACATAGCAAACCCTCAACAAATATGAGCTATTGTTATTTTTCAAGAACGTTTGTAATATTTGCTAAAAATATATATCTAGACTAAGGGATAAATAATTGAAAGTGGCAATAATTTACATAGGTTTATATGTTTTATGTCAAAAAGTCATGTATTTTCTATAATTCCTTCATGAGTTTATTAATTTACTCAGTTTTTTTTTTTTGAGACAGGGACTCACTTTGTAGTTCAGATTGGCCCTGAGCTCACTATGTAGCCCAGGCAAGCCTTGAGCTCAGCAAATCTCCTGCCTCTGCCTCCCGAGTGCAGGGATTACAGGCTTGAGCCACCAAGCTCAGAAACTCAAATTTTGTTTTTGCAACTCCAAATCATTTTATTGTGTAATCTTGAGATCGTAAACAAAGAAGGTATCTGGAAGCATTTATAAATTATTTTTGTATTGCTCAAACACCAAACATGGAACCATCGAATAACTAAAGATAAATGAGTCTTCAAATTTTCGTCTTCACATCTCCCATTTTACCTTGTACATTTTACTCAAGGTAAACCAAAGACACCATTTGTTTCATTCTTAAGTTATCACTTCTACAGCAGTGTTTGTGAAACCAAAGAAATAATACTTTATAAAACTAAAGCCAAGACTTGAGGTAGAGATCAAAGCTTTCACTAATAAATGTTAGGCTCTCTATTCCAGTGTTATTTCTGTACCCAGTTATATTGCTTGGAGACTACATTTGTAAATTGTATTTTTGAGAAGACACAGCCAATTACCAGAACTTACTGCCTCTTAGAGACTTCACTATCCACAAATGTTAAGAAAAGCTATTATCCAAGAGTCTGACTAGGACTCAAACTAGGAAAATTACAAGTATGCTTAGGAATGTTTTAAAATTGACTTTCTGATGACACAGTCCTTAATTAGGCAACGTCACACATTAATGTACAAGGCTGTTTCTAATCTTGATTCACACTATGAACTGAATAGCATGTCTCAGGCAGAAATGTTCAGCTCAGCACTTAGCAGGCATGATGGACAGCCCTAAGATCCAAAGCATGCCAGTTTCTCAGGCACCAAATTGGGCACTGTCCAGTGAAGCACCCTGAGCCATCTACTTCCACCCAGTCTATGGAAAGATCTGCCTGTGTACTGTGTGAATGGTGAATTTCCTCTTAGAAAACTCCTTAGGAACTCTGACTAGCCAATATCTGGGATTATCTGATCGGCCAACTTTTCAGGCACAGAGTGCTCACAGGCAAATCTCAGGTTGTAATTATTCAACACGACCTCATGAGGTCTGACTGTGCCTTTCATGTCACCAGATGCTTTGAAGTTGTCTGGGGGGCCAACTTTAACTTAGATGAAAGATTTTGGTCTGTACATTTGAAATAAAGCCAGGAGAAGGGTGAGTTCATTGATTCCTAGAGCTATTCCTCATTCAGTCCAAGGTTTTATAGGTGACATTTAAGCAAAAGTATTTTCAGTTCCAAAGCCCTAACATGGTATTTCACTTGCCTCTCAGAATCTGAATCCTTTGTGGGCCTACAAGCACAGGACAGTGGGTCCTGGTGTCAGTCAGATATAATAGTGAGGAATAAACATCAATCAAAATTCAGGTCTAAATTAGGAGCCCACAGCAAATCAACCAAATGGTGAACACAGGACAATTTCCCAGAGATCTGAGAATCAACCCTCATCCAATGTCTACAGTGAGTCATTAAATGGAAGCAGTACTAAGGAGCACTTCTAAGACACAGTGGTAAAAATTCATATTCCATGTTCAGTTTTCAGGACCTGAACAGTGATTATAGAGGCATTTCTCAGTGGTTAATTCAACTTAAAGGTGTCAATTTATACAGTGTTTCCTTAAATAATCTTTCCCACAACCTCCAAACCACATTAGACCCTGTATTATGTGCTGGCATAATAATCTTCATTCTTTCTAATCCTTAATGCAATTAAATTGAGTCATTAATTTCAATTATATATGCAAATATCTGCTTAATCCTTATCTCCTCTGTTGGATTTAACAGTTTGGGAAGCAGGGACAAGATATATTTTATTCCCTGTTACATAGGAGGAATCAAATATTCATTTATGAAATAACCAGTATTTACATATTGAATAAACAGTATTTGTTGACTAAGTCTCAAAACTAGTATCTGTCAGAATCTATAGTAGTACAAGACCTTAGACAGGGCCCAATCTTCACACTGACATGGGGATTCTCTCTGATGGCACCTAACTAGTGATCATCTGACTGCTCCCTGAGCATTTTAATGAGTCAGTACATAATTTGAATGATATAATCCTCTGTCATTCACTAGTTATTAGACATTTCTTCTGCTGAATCCGTCCTATAACTTCAGTTCCATATTCAGAAGAAAAAACCTGAAGTGGGATCTGTTCCTTCTTCTATACAAGAACACTTAATATATAACAACGTAGCCATAATGTAGCTTCAGTGAATCATCTTTTCACTAGGCTAAAGTCCTGCTTATTTTAACTGCTCTTTATATAATCTGCTTTTTCTTCCAATTATTGTTTCTTTAATCAGCTTGCATTTTACTTTGACATCCAGATTTTACAACACTCTGAGGTGTGACCCAGGCAAAGTGCATTGCAACCATTCATTTTTTATTTTTATTTTTTGATCTGTACCCTGTAATTTATGTTAGGATAGCATGACCTTGCACTGTTAGTGGTATCTTATAAACCCTATAAAATTGAGTTCTGTTGAGCATAACAACTGTGATGTCTCCCGAACATCTGTGGGTAACATTTTTGGTCTTACGTGCAAAGATAGTTATAATCAATGCTCATTACCTTGAAAATTATATATACATAGTATATGTAGAAGTGTCTTAAACAGGACCTAAACCACAACTGGTATAAGAAAAGATGAGGTTGTTGGGCTGTTTTTCACTTCCTTATATTTGTTTTCATTTACTTGAAGACTGAACATGTGTTTTAGTGATATATGATGATCACTAATGACTCAACCTGAGCAATTATTTTGGTCAGCAAAGGCTAAATATAGCAATGTAGTTCTTATTTCAGTGTTGACATAGGTGTTAGGCTGTTACGAGTCTCTACCGCCCACCTCTGCACTGGCAAACAAGGCCTCAGCACAGGAGCCATTGACACATACCTCATATCTAAACCACATGCCTCCCCTATCAGCCTTTCTAGATCTTTTAGGATTTATTTTCTTCATTTCTGATGTTCTGAAATTTCATGATCCAGTTCTCTAGTATTAGTGCTTTTTATTGATTTTTTTCTGGGCTCCTGCTAAATTTCTTCAGCCTCAGAAACTATGCCCATCAGTTTAGAAAATGTGTTACTTTGCTGACAAGTTCTCCACTTTGTTCTGCAACTCATATTCATTTAGAACTTCTGAGGAAATAATTTTTCTTATACTTACTCCAAATGTTCAGCATTTTATCCTTTGGTGCTACTTATAATACACACACACACACACATTCTAAGAATATATATGTTTCAAACATCTAATTTCAAGGCTTCTTGTTGGAGGGATGTCCTTTGTTAAAAGATCTTGCTCTTGTTTTAAATATAATATCTTATCTTACTGAGAAATTTAATTGCAGTTTGCTTTTAAGTGTTATTCTCTTTCCTGCAGTTGTTTCACCTGGGTTATCCTTTTTGTCTTTTTGCTTTGATCTTGGTCTTTTTTAAATTTAAGTTTACTGGTACATCTTAGGTATAGATTATGATCATATTTATCTTTGGAGATTTGTACCTGTACATGATATATCTTGGTTCCTGTTTTTCCCTATTACCGAACCTAGATATATCTGGTACTCCTAAATTCCTAAAATCTTAGAGGAGAATGCAATATGGTTTCATTGGTTTGTTTGTCTTTGGGTACTATTTCAATGAAGTCTTATGTAATTAACTGAGTTTTGTCTGCCTTGTATTTTGTTTATAAAATTAATATAAATATTGTCACATAATAACTTCTATATAGCAGAAGTTCAAATTAACTGGATGTCTTGTATTTTGTCTCACAACATAAATGGGGGGAAAGTGGGATAAGAAAATGTTAAGGGCCAGAGATTTAGCTCAGTGATTCCGGTGCCTGCCTCACAAGTACAAGGTCCTGAGTTTGATCCCGGTAACTACATACAATGCTGGGCGTGCTGATTCACGCCCACCAACAATCAATACCACATGCCACAGTGCTGGGCGTGCTGGTTCACGCCTGGATTCCCAGCACTCGGGAGGCAGAGACAGGAGGACTGCTGAGTTTGAGGCTTACCTGGGCTACATAGTGAGCTGAGGGCCAGCCTGAACTACAAAGCGAGACCCTGTCTCAAAAAAACAAAAAAACAAAAAAAAAAGGCCAGAGGGTTAGCTCAGTGGTTCCGGCAAGCGTAAGGTCCTGAGTTCGATCCCTGATAACCACATACGATGCTGGGTGTGGAGACTCACGCCCACCAGCAATCAATACCACATACCACAGGGCCAGGCGTGGTGGCTCATACCTGTAATCCCAGTACTCAGGAGGCAGATACAGGAGGATTGCTGAGTTCGAGGCTTGCCTGGACTACATAGTGAGCTCAGAGTCAGCCTGAACTAAAAAGCGAGACCCTGTCTCAAAAAAAAAAAAAAAAAAAAAAAAGAAAAGAAAAAATTAAGAATGCTGGAGGTCTCCCCTTACAGTGTGGACAACCTAAAGATGGTATATGGATTTAGTTAGATTTTAAAAGCTAATATTTTGATTTTGAAAAGTAACAAAGTTATCAATCAGAATATTTTAGGAAAAATATGATATGCAATGTGGTAAGACTATCTTCAGGTATTAGGATAGAAAATCACTGACTTTTTGCTAACCTTAAAAATTGAGAAATAGGGCCGGAGATTTAGTTCAGTGGTTCCGGTGCCTACCTTGCAAGCGCAAGGTCCTGAGTTCAATCCCCGGTAATCACATGCAATGCTGGGCGTGGAGACTCACACCCACCAGCCATCAATACCACATACCACAGTGCCGGGCTTGCTGGCTCACACCTGTAATCCCAGCACTCGGGAGGCAGAGACAGGAGGATTGCTGAGTTCGAAGCTTGCCTGGGCTACATAGTGAGCTGAGGGCCAGCCTGAACTACAAAGCGAGACCCTGTCTGGAAAAAAAAAAAGAGAAATATTGGGTCGGAGATTTAGCTCAGTGGTTCTGGCGCCTGAGTCGCAAGCACAAGGTCCTGAGTTTGATCCCTGGTAACCACATGCAATGCTGGACGTGGAGACTCACACCCACCAGCCATCAATACCACATACCACAGTGCCGGGCGTGGTGGCTCACACCTGTAATCCCAGCACTCGGGAGGCAGAGACAGGAGGATTGCTGAGTTCGAGGCTTGCCTGGGCTACATAGTGAGCTCAGGGCCAGCCTGAACTACAAAGCGAGACCCTGTCCCAAAAAAAAAATTTTTTTGAGAACTATGAAAAGTAGTACAATTTGAAGGCAGCTACTCAGAAATTCAAACATAGAAACCATTGGAAAATGACTGTCTCTGGGCACCAGAAACTTGGTAGAATTACACACAGAGAAGATTATGGATTTTATTTATAAGCCTGTTGTACCTTTTGTTTTTTAAAAAATATGTTACTGAATGCTAAAATTTCAAAATTTGTTTTAGAAATTTTTTTATGATTTTACCTTTTTTTCAGATATGTATTGGTACATTTTATATACAGCTCACAATCACAGACAATATTGGGGAATCTGCACCAGTATATGACACAAGTTAATTCTCATTTTTACCCACATCCCTACCCACTCAGAACCCCCACTCCTAATATACATGTTCTTTCATTTTCTTTCCGAGTCATATTTATCCTTTCCCCTCATTATATTCCCACCCAAAATTCCCTTTGGAAATTTCCTTACAAAACTATCATACATTCTAGAACTCATTTACATCTACAGGTTCTCACAGCAGAGAAAAGATACAGCATTTGCATGTCTGTGATCTATTTATTTTATTCATTAGTGTGTCCTCCAGGTGTATCCAATATGACTTCTAATACATTGTTTATTCGCTTAAAGAATCAAAAGTATCATGTTCATAGTAAGTGTCTATACCCTTGTCTTCTATCTCCTTACTTGAAATGTCAAAGTTAGAATAGCTTAAGTTGCAAGAAGAGAAGTCTAGAGGAAAAACTAGATTTCTCTCATAGTAAGAAGAGACCTTTTACCAGGGAAAATGTTGAATTTGAAAGCAAAATTCCCAGCAGGTAATACTAATCTTACTTTCATGAAAGAGCAGTCAAGAAAAACACATTCATTTGTCTACTTCCAAAGCTTGTTACAGTTACTGTCAGATATCTGAGCAATGCTCCCATTTTCAATAATGATTAAATAAGTAATTGTTTCATTAGTCTTAATCTTAAGGTTTACTGTAATCTAGGATCCATGCATAAGCATACTAATTTGGCTGATTAATTTCCTTCCAGCAGTAATTTCAGTTAATAAGAGTGATAAAGGCAATATACAGAAAATGTAACATTCCTGTAATTACTAACTAAAGTTATGAATATAAAAATGTGCAATTTCCAAAATGGAGAAGAATGATAACTAATAAAGTAGCATAAAATTAAGTAAATTTGCATAATAATATTAAACAAACGATACATAATGTATGATCAATGAATCCACTTCAAATGAAACTTGACCTCACACAAAAAAATTCTGCTGGAAGTTCACACTTGATATCATAAAGCCTCTGATTGCATTTCTCAGGTATTAAGAAAATAAAATGTTTTCTACTACTATATACCATGACCTTATACATAACTGGTAATTCCTAGGGGGAAAAATGTATTGTTTTGTAGATATCCAAATCTAAATTGAAAGGCATATCTTTGAAATATTAAAATCAGTTTGCACTAAGCACATGTAAAATCGAATCAGTCGCTTTTTAGGCATGCTATGGATACCCACTCTTCTCAGTTGTATTTACAAAGGTACACATCAATGAAATGAAGAAAATGATAGTAATACATTACTTCCAACAAAAGTCAGGATTTGCATGAATTATTTATGCTTAAAGGTTTATCCTACTTAGGATTCACAGTATACTTTATTTTACAACAGAAAGAGAAATTATGGATCAATTTAGTAAAATAATTATAATCATAATCACATCTGCTCTTGAAGACTGTCAAACATCTCCAGAGTGTACTGCACACATTTCCGTTATGAGACTCCTTCTTTTATGAGTTAATTAAACAATTTCACAGCATTATTTGTACAACTATCCTGCATGGTACATTGTGAGTGCAGAACATTCCCTTTAATAGCTCTATTCTTCAAACAGATGTTCATTTAAATTTTTGCACAGAATTTATTTGAAGAACACAGTGCATTTATTCTGCTATGCTGTCACCTTCTTCTGGATTTGATGCAGCTCCTTCTGTACCATGTGGAAAGTCTAATGTAGCTTTCTCAGGGTCAAAGGAAGGAAAAAAAACACTAAAGAAGGTCTCAGGTCCATTTGCAAGTCTGTCAGAGCAAATCCTCTCCTTTGGTGGTTACAGCTAATGCTGCTTTAACATTAGAGCGAAGTTGGTAACTTTTCTCAGAGGCACAGAAAAAAAAAATTATGGTACATTTCTGCATGAGTTTTTATGACTTTTTTCTTACACTTCCAGGCAGATTGGACACATTATACACTGGAATAAAATAATAGATTAAACAGAATGAAAAGGATGCAAGACTATTTACATTTATTTTTCAGAAGACAACTGAATCATTTTTGATATGTGTTTTCCTGAGGAAAATGACACTGTACATTATTATGAGGGCTTATCTTACTAAACATCTTAAAAGAAGATGCCATCTGCCATCTACCATCTAAATATTGAGGAAGAAAGTTTTATAGGGTGGGGTGGTCATCCAGGTTTGTTTTATGCACTTCTTTCCATAGATTTATGTCCTCTTTATTCTGCCTTAAAAAGCTATGACAAGGAGAAAGTTGCATTAACCTTATAAAGGCTGGATACCATGCAAAGAAAGGTCATTTTGTTTCCTTCTGGTGAATAACCTCACTGTAATAAAGTTGGAATTATGCTCTTTTGTGCTTTTATTTCATTTACATATACAACAACACAGAAACACATTTTGTTCTGCCTTCTAAACTATAAAATATTTAATAATGAACATCTATCTACTGCTTTGAAAATCTGATATACATTCACTAAGGAATATGTTGAAGAAAATAGTGAATTCATGTTATAGAGCTACTGTTTTCTTCTCTTTCTTCTTTCCTTTCTCTTTCTTTCTTTCCTCCTCTTCTTTTAAAGCAGAATTTGTTTCACTGGGATCAGAAAACCTGAAAAGTTCAAGCAAGATTAAGACTTTAAATTATCCTCACAAAACAAAAAGCTGACAGTATTTAGGCTAAAAGTATTTTAATTTTAATAACTTTTAAAAGTTGAGCACAACTGATTCATGATACTCCATTCTTCAGAGATAATAATACAGGAGAGATTAAACAATCTTAAATTAGCTCTTTATCTAAAATCTCCAAAGCAGAATGATCTATAGAAATATTATTTCAGCCAAACTTTGGGAAATTTTGAGAAACAAGACTTCCCAGATGTGGATACAGTAGGAGGCCATTTCTCACTGCCACAGGAATAGTGTGCCACTGGTAGTGACTGCTGGTGGAACAGAACTTAGAAGGTGGAGAGGCTTGAGCCACCAAGACCAGCATTTGTGGTATGTGGTTACTGATTGCTGGGGGGTGTGAGTCACCATGCACAGTATTGTTGTATGTGGTTACCAGAGATCAAACCAGGGACCTTGCGCTTGCTAGGCAGCCACTGGCCCTCTTCTCAATTTTCTTAATTCAGAACAAAGTTGAATGTCAAGATGCCAAAAAATTTAACTATGCTAGCAAAAGCATTATTATGTGCCTCTTGATAAGGAAACAGATAAAATCAAATAAGCAAATATATAAGCAAAAGGGGAATGGAGTCTTCACATCTCATGTGCTCTCCATTTCATTTCATTAGGACTTCTTCAGAGAGCCATGTATTCTCTGGAGTCTCTTCCTTCATCCTATCATGTTCTATGACTCAAAGACACTTGTAAGTAGCAAACAAACACTTGCAAACAGCAAATATTGCCAACAAATATAACAATCCCTCTCCGTAGAGATTTGCAAAGTCAAAATGGAAGAATGCAATTATTGGAAGATGTTCAGAGATAATGTCATTTACTTCTATTATTTACAGACTGATAACTTGCAAGATAGCAAGTGTATAAATGAATAGCGTAAAGCGGGGGGAAAAACAAAGGAAAAAGCACATGCCTTAGAGAGCAGCTATCTTCACAGAAAACTCACATTATGAATGTGTATATCTCGCAGCCTCAAAATTGAAGCTGTTGCCCAATAACCCTTGCCCTCCTTCCCCAAATGGGTCCTTGTTTCAGTTCCTTTTCAGGAGCACCCCACCCCTTCTCTAGGAAAATCTCCACAAATAAACAAAGACACTGTATGGGCTTCATCTTCAAACAGTCTCCTAGCAGGAATTTCTTTCCACTGCTCTATAGTTTGTTTCCCTTTGCATCACTGCCCCAAGCAGACAGCAGACAGTCGGCCCAGCTTCGCCTTAAGCAGTGACTGAACAAAGAAATCCCAGAGCCCAAACTGTTCAAAGGTGTTGCAGATACTTCAGGGCCAGTGAATTTACTTAAAACGTGACTGTTGGTTTAAAATTAAGAAGGACCAGGGAAGACACCAAACAGGATGCTGGAGGGCTGATTGAGAATAATGGTGACTAAAGAGACTCATTTCTGCAGCCACCAGAATGGCTTGGGGGGGGTCACTATGAGGGACACTTGTGAGAAGAAAGAACAGAGTTGGCCCTCTTCTGGCAAACACACATACAGCTGCTCTGGCTATCTGTCCTGGGGTAACTCACCTAATTTGACAAATCACCCAAATGGCCAAAACTGTGGCCAAAACCCAGCTTGCTCTCTCCCATTTTAGTCTAGGTGAGGAGTTCTGTTTAAAACCTGTCAGTGTGACAGAACTGGGCTTAATTAACACTCTTCTAATGCCCAGACAAATAATAAACCTGCTGTGGGGGAAAAGCGTTTTCACACTTCCTTATCAAATTAGGGCTCAAAAATAGTCCCAATTAGCTAAAATCAATTAATGTGGTAGTAAAGTGAATGAATTTCTACCTTCCACTAAAGGGACAGTCAGACAAGTGGTTCCTAAATAAAGAAGGTGCTGGAACTACTTAAAAAAATCCGTGAAGGATTGATGCCTAGAGGATTTTACCCATGATACCAGAATCCTAAGGACTCATACCCCAGAAGCAGTCTCTGTCCCTCAACAGCAGACCTGAGAGTTTAAATGGACACATTTAAATATGGGGAAGGATAGTATAGTTAATCAACAATGGTCAAGCAGGTCTGGTGCTGATCTTTAATTATATATGCAAACACAATCACTTAAGAAATAAAAGGGTTGTTTCATAGCTAATAAATGTAGCAATGTTTTCCTCCAAGACTACATTCTGTCCATAGAGACAGAAAAGTGGTCCTTGCCAAATAACTCAGGTTGAGGATCTGTGAATTACCTTATTGCTATTACTCTCCAACTACATTGTTTGGACTGTAAGATTGGGCAAATGAAGCAGTTTAAGAGAAATGTCTGACACCACAATCAATGGGCAGTGAAATGCTCACCTTATGATAACTGGCTAGATGGAACCTAAAATAATACTAATCACATTTATCATGACAACCTTCATCCTATACCAGATATTTAAAAAGGACAAAGGGCATCTTGGTGGAATACATCACAAGGTTCAGTACCTCTTCTCCTTGCGCTTGAATCTCATTAAAATCATCAAATGTTTCACTGAATTTCCCCCCTGTCAGTGGACACTTTGCTCTATATGCAGATGTCTGTATCTTGATGTGCTTGTTTGCTTAATGAAGTATCTGGAGGCCTCTGCTGGTTTATAGGAAAATACCAACCAAAACAGAACAATAATCTTAAAAGGAATCTAAGCGGACAAATCTTCTTTCCACAAGAACTTAATTCCAAAATATCAATTGTACAATTTCTATCACTTTTTGATTACCATAAACAGTGGCAAGCTGATTATTATCGTTTCCCAATGTCACCTTTCCTAAAAGCACTGCATAAGCACAGTTGTCCTGTGTTCTCCGCTCTGGCAAATGCCATCCTGCCCCGCCCATCATAGCTGCACTAACTTATCAGCCTGAAGATTATTTTTTCACCCTCTGTCAGCTTATATCACATCTGAACTCGCTCTTCTCCAGGGATTAGAGAAGCTTTCCATCAAACCAGCTGTTTGCTTTATTTTCCAGCCACAGCAAAACAACTTTGTTATAAATTAACAGTGTGCAAGTCGGGTGGAGATGTGTGAGGTGAGCTTCTGCTCTGTGTCTGCTGTATTTCCAATCTGGTGCAACTGACAGACACATAAAACTCAGAGACACGGCCAGCAGAGATGGGGGGAGACAGTAACTCTGAAATGGGCAGACATAGAAGCTATTATAAAATGATTTCTGAAACATACCAGGAGAAGGAAGGTGATAACTATTAATTATGGCCATCCTATGTGTCATACCTTAAGTAAATACCGCAACATCAGACACATCTCCGCAAATTTAATTTTATGAAATTCAGTGTAATGTAATGTTTACAATACATAATTCCAGCATTCCTCAATCACTTCAAAAAAAGGAAAGAGAAAAGGAAATTGGAGCCAAGTAACACAACCAGCAAACTTAACATACATACAGGCATCCATGTATCCAGTATCACCAAACTGCACGCAAGAATATTACCAAAGTCTGAGGCTAGGATTCTCCTACAAATTATTTTTTTTGTTCTCTGAATTACTATTTATTTGAAGATAAGGGGTTTTCATTTGAATCTGTATTGGTACATTATATACACACACATCATGATCACATACAATATTGAGAATTTGTACAAGTATATGACACAATTTGTCCCACTTGTCCCATTCCCCCACCCACCCTACATGGACTAATACCACCCTGTGCCCGTTGGGAACTGAGCAGCACAGCGTGACATAAGTAGCGAGCAGCGAGCTTAGCTTCATCTGTATTGACAGCTAACCCTGCATTAACCCCTAAACCCTACCACCTGTCAGATCAGCAGGAGTGTTAGACCCACACAGGATCCACACACAGTAAACCTCCTGAGAACTGTGCATCCAAGGGGTGCAAATTGCACATTCCTGTGGGAAACTAGTGCTAATGATCTGAAGTAGAGCTGTGGCAGTGATGCTAGCTAGTGCTGGAGAGCAGTGGCAAATTGTACAAATTAAATTAGCAGAAAGGTTTGACTGCCCCGAACCCATAATGTGGCAAACTTTATAGTGTCAAATGAGCTGACATACTTAAATTGTACAATTGCATTTTGGGGCAAATTTTAAATGAGAATCAAATCCTTGTTTTATTTTGGCATAGCTAAACCAGTATTTTGCTTATCACTTCCATTGGAACCTCATGTCTGCAGTGTACTTTTGTCAGATTTATAATTCTTGTAAGCCCATAGACTAACACCAACCAACATGAGTAAGAAACAAAATTGATGAGAGTATTTGAAATGATAAGAGAGCAGAACACTCTAAGACTGAAAACAACAAAAAGGTGCATTTAAAAGAAAATATGAGTTCTACTTAAATTATAGACTCATTACAACAGGTTGCACATTCTCCAAGCTACTCTGTATGACGCATACATACGATGTATATGTGGCAACTAGCTATCCATTGAAACCAAGAGAGCTTCAAGACTCTCTCACCATGAAGACCAAGTACCATGCATTAAAAGACAAGTTTTTGTACTTTTTCAGAAGAAAAACAAATTGACCACAAAGAACAGAAGTAGTTAGTGAAGCCCACCATTCATCAATTGTGCCTGCGCTGAGAGCATCCTTCTTGGTGCTGAGTTCACTGCTAAAGCTACGAGCCCCTTTATCATTGGTGAAGAGCTGGTCCCGCCCTCTCCAAAGGACATTTGTCATGAACTGTTAGGAGAGCTGCAGTTCAAAGAGTGGCACGTGCTCCTCTCTCAGCAAGTATCATAACTAGACAGCTGGTGAAAGTGCAGAGGATACTGAGCACAGTTGTTAGAAAGGATTAATGAGTCACCGTCATACAGGTTGACAAGTCTACTGATGTTGACAAGACAGCAATGTTAGCTTTTGTACAAAATACTTTTCAGGATGATGTGCATGTGGGTTTCATGTGTGCTTTTGCTGCCAACCAGCACCGTAGATGTAGAGCTGTTCAATCCTGAATAATTATGTATCAGGAAAACTGAATGACTGGACTCTTTCTGGTTCCACTTCTTAGATCAAAGAGGTCACTTCCAAGTGTGAGTTTACACACTGTTTCATCCATAGAGAAATGCTGGCTAGATCAGAACTTAACAACATTGTGCAGGATATGATTAAAATTATTATTCACGGGGGCTGGAGGATTAGCTCGGTGGTTCTGGCACCTGCCTCGCAAGCACAAGGTCCTGAGTTCGATCCCCGGAAACCACATACCATGCTGGGTGTGGAGACTCACGCCCACCAACAATCAATACCACATACCACAGTGCTGGGCCTGGTGGCTCATGCCTGTAATGCCAGCACTCGGGAGACAGAGACAGGAGGATTGCTGAGTTCGAAGCTTGCCTAGGCTACATAGTGAGCTCAGAGCCAGCCCGAACTACAAAGTGAGACCCTGTCTCAAAAAAAAAATTATTATCCGTGTTAAAGTACATACCTTTAACTTACATCTGTTTGAATTGAACACCTCTGTAAAGAGCACACACGTCTCACATGTAGAAGTGAGGTCACTTTCCTAAGGTGAGTCATTAGCCAGAATATTTTGAGTTGAGAGCCACCCAGGGGTTTCTTTTTTAAAATGTCACCACTGGCATCATATTTCAATGACAAAACATGCTTATCCATGTGACATATTCAACCAGTTCAGTCTGTCACTTAGGAGAAAACAATAGCTGTACACAAATCAGCAGATGAAATGGAGGCTTTCTAAACCAAACTCTAATTATGGGAATAATGAGTGAACATTAGAATTATTACCTCGAGCATTAGCAGAAATTTTGAAAGAGATTAAGCTGAGTACTTCTTTCTCTCAGTTGGTATATGATGTCCACTTTCAGAAAGTCACCAAACTGGATCTGGGACCTATGTATGAGTAAGCCTAGTAAATTGACTTTGTATTCATGCTGAAGGGGATCAACTGTTGAAATAACAAGAGATGTTTGCCTTAAAAGTATGTTTGAGAAAATGTCAAATCTACATACTTTCTGGATTGAAGTCTAAGTTAAATATCCTGAGATAGTGACAAAAGCACTGAAAAGCCTACTTCCTTTTTCAACATCCTATCTTAATGAAGCTCAGTTTTCTGTAGTGAAAGCCAACAAAATGAGATGACAGAGTCAACTGTACATAAACAACACACTTGAGCTGTCACTATCTCCCATCACCTCCAGATGGGACCGTATATTTTCAGGGAAACAAGCTCAGAGCTCCCACTGACTCCATATCACAGTGAGTTCTATAACTATTTCATCATATATGCTTTAAGATAATAAGAGATAAAATACAAATAAATGCAATGCATTTGAATCATTCCCAAACAATCCCCGGTCATAGAAAAACTGTCTCCAGTGAAACAAATCTTTAGTGCAAAAAAAAGTTGAAGGCCATTAAAATGTATGGAGTTAAAAAATAGATGTAGTTGTGTTGACTATCCTACCCATTTTATTTACAGTTCTTTTTCTACATGATGATGTGTAACAAATTCAGTTTTCTTCATGATTATGAAATAACAACAGTTTTCTTATAGCAATGAAAGTAATATAGAAGCTTTAAGTACAGGAAATGCAGAACTATTACCTACATTAGCTATGCAGTTGTACTACTGCCCAAGAGAAAGAAATTGTAACTGATATTTGGAGGTAGCTCTTAGTATTTCTCAATGTATCAGAATACTATTGTCATTCAAATTTGCTATCTTTGCATTTTAAAGTCAGAACATTATTTATAGACTAAGTTTGTATAATTTATAGAATTTGAACTGTATGGAAAAGGAAAGCTGAAATCTCAGTTGTACCATTGATTAAGAAATCTGCTAACTCATGGAACTAACAAAATGTCACTCATTTTACAGTCAAGTGTGCAACTTCCATGGTTAACATTTTTCATTGCAGGCAATGTCACAAAGGATTTCTGAATAACTCCTCACGGTGTCTTAAATGTCATTTGAAATCTTCCTGTGAAAAGCATAATACTACTTGTACTAAGCATCCTTTGAAATGGGCAGTTGGCAATCCTGACTGTAGTTTCACACGAAATCATGAGTATAGAATCAATACACCTAAGATTTACTATGTACTCTGCTATTCATTATCCTTATGAACTGGAATATGTCACTTAATCTCTCCAAGTTTGAATTTCCTCCTCTATTAAAAATTAAAATATGGATAGTGCCAGGCATGGTGGCTCACGCCTGTAATCCCAGCACTCGGGAGGCAGACAGGAGGATTGCTGAGTTCGCTGAGTTCTTGCCTGGGCTACATAGTGAGCTCAGGGCCAGCCTGAACTACAAAAGCGAGACCCTGTCTCAAAAAAAAACAAATTAAAATACGGATGATATTATCTACCATCCAGAGTTACTGTGAAATAAACAAGTAAATATATCATACAAACAGCCCAGATAACAACTCATCTTCTCAAATACAGTGGAAGGATAAGAAATTCACTTCATAAAGATCCAAAACTAATTTGAAAACAAACCTTTAAATAGCTAAACCCCAAATGTTTAGTTATTCTTGAAACATAGAAAGCTTCATGGATATAGTGATTTTGAAGATCCACCTGAGTTCCTTCCCTCACGGCTGGAGAGAAAGAAGGAAATGTGTCCCTGAGGAGAATTCCCTTCTCTCTGTGCTATAGTCTGGGTCTGAAATGTCCTCTGAAAGATCACGGATGGTTCCTATTGCAGTAGTGGTGGAGGCTCGGGCTTTGGAGGGTGATTAAACAATGAGGGTTATCAATGGACTCATCCACTGAAGGACTCAGGGTGGGTTTAGGGAGATGATAGACCCTATAGGAGGCTTGTCCAAAGTAGGTCACTCTGGTGTGCCTTGGAAGTGGACATTAAGATCTCTCTGCCTCTGCCTCTCTCTCTCTCTCTCTCTCTCTCTCTCTCTCTCTCTCTCTCTCTCTCTCTCTCTCTCTCTCTCTCTTCCTCTTTCTCTCTTTTCACCCCTCCCCGTGGGTGCCATGAGGTGAGCAGCTTTACTTCCCCACGTGTTCCCCACCATGGTGTCTCCTTCACTTCAGGCTCAGCAATAATGGAGCCAAGTGATGATAGACTGAAACCTCTAATCCTGTAAGTTCAAATAAATCTTCCCTAATTTAAGTTGTTTTTCTCAGGTACTTTGCTCCGACAATGCAAGCTGCCTTTCCCCTGAAATACCAGAGAAGTTCTACAGAGATGCAGCGTCTCAGTGAACACTGGTTCTGAACCTATGTTTTCACCACACCCCCACTGTGCTGGCTTGCAGGAGAGCATTTTAGATTTCATTAGATATATAGAGGCAGAAAATGGACCTAGAAAGCACAGCTTCTGGAAGGTGGCAACATTTTTAAGAAAGCTGCCTCTGAAAAGAATAGCCCTGCAATGATTAATGCCATTAAAATTACCTAAGTTTTTAAAACTACTTGTAGCTATTTTGTGAGCAAAGGAGAGCAATTGAAATGTTTAAATATGATATGAAAGTTCTGCTCTCAGATAATATTAGATCTGGTTTTTAATTTTTAAATAAAATGGAATTTTTAATAATCACCTGATTTAAATACCAAATGTAGGACACTATTGTGCTTAATGCTCCAGGGAATGGTATCACTTGGAACAAAGCTAAACAGAAGAAGCACCAGGATCTCCTTGGGTGACAGTGCCAGGGTCAAATAATCAGTAGTTGGATTCCTTTGTCCCCCAAACACTATATTTCTTTCAATATTTAGAACTTACTATCTTTCTACTTTCTCTAGAGATACTGAAGATATAATAATTATTCTTTGTGAAATGCATCCACTTTTCTAAAGATGCAGATTTTTGCATAACTGACTCACAATCTCACTTTGTTGTTCAGGCTGTCCCTGAGCTCACTTTATAGCCCAGGCAAGACTCATCCTCCTGCCTCTGCCTCCCAAGTGCTGGGATTACAGGTGTGAGCCACCACATTAAACCACTAGAAACAAAACAAAACAAAAATAATTAGTTTAAATA
>PVIC010010986.1:0-42352 GCA_004025085.1 Thryonomys swinderianus
ACACAGCTAAATTACTATAAATGATAAAAAAAGAAGATTAAAAAGATCAGATCAATAATATGGTGCTCAGTGAGCTCAAGGAGATATAACTAAGCAGATAATAGACCTAAAAGGATCAGTGAGTTTGCAGAAGACACTAATAAGCTAGCTGAACTAAACAAAATGATACAAAACATGAGTGATCACTTTAGAAAATAACTGGAGTAAATAAAAAGGTACAAACAAATTCAGGAGATTAAAAATTCTGTTAAAGTATGAGCAGTAGAAGTAACCAGTGTGAGAACACTGTCAGAACTGGAATACCCAAAGATACCTTGACAACAAAAAAAGAACATTAAAAATGGACCCAACAGCTACTGGATGATACAGAAAAGATTAAAATTGATTAGATTTAGTGAAAAATCAGAAGATGCATAAATGATTTTAAAATGTGTTTACAAAAATAATAGAAAACTGCAAATATGGGGAACGATTTTGCATATAGGTAAGAGGGGTGCATAGAACTTCAAATAGGCATGGTTGGAAAAGATTTTATTTTATAGCACGTTGTAGTGAAAATCCCAGAAGACCAAGGACAGAATCTTAAAAGCTGTTAGAAGAATGATGGCCCTGGAGAGTTAGCTCAAGTGGTACCGCACCTACCTTGGAAGCACCAGGGCTCAAGTTTGATCCCCGGTACCACCAAAAAGAAAAAGAAAAGAGAAATGAATTACTTATAGATCTGCTGGAATTGAATCAGACTTTTTTTTTGAGACAGGGTCTCGCTTTGTAGTTCAGGCTGGCCCTGAGCTCACTATGTTGCCCAGGCAAGCCTGCCACGAACTGAGCAATCCTCCTGCCTCTGCCTCCCGAGTGCTGGGATTACAGGCATGAGCCACCACGCCCGGCACTGTGGTATGTGGTATTGATTGCTGGTGGGCGTGAGTCACCATGCTGTGGTTACCGGGATTGAACCCAGGACCTTGCGCTTGGGAAGCAAGCACTGGAACCACTGAGCTAAATCTCGGGCCCAGAATCAGACTTCTTAAAACAAAGGTCAAAGGCTAAAAAACTTGGAGTGAAGAATTTCAAGCCCTCAAAGAAAACAACTACCAATTTAGATCAATATCTCTTGCAAAACGATCTTTCAAAATAAATGGAGAAATAAAATGTTGGCATGGCAAAGAGCATCTTAAGAAATGCATGATCATCAAACCAACACTCTGGAAAATTTTCACAGGTATTCTAGAAAGAGATAATGGAGCTAATAATGCTACAACGTCTGATACAGTGAATACACCAGGGGAGAGAATGAATGGAGGTGAAGAACAATGGGATAATGCAGTGACAGAAATCAATCACTGTTTTTTGTGTACTTACTATTAAAGTGAATGGTATCAATTCCTCAATCAAAAGATTGAGATTAGCAGAATGGATCAAAAACCGAAGTGCAGCAGTGTGTTCTATACCAGGAGTACATTTAAACAAAAATTTATAGATGAAACATCAAAGAATAAAAACAATATTCCATGTAATGGGAACCAGAAAACACACAAGAGTAGCTATCTTTTTTTTTTTCACATTTACACAAATGTTTTTATATAGAGGCAAAGAAGGTGACTGTATCTTGGTTAAGGGAAAAATTTGACAGAAAGAGATAACTAATAAATATATATGCTCTGAACATTGGGATGCTTAAAATTCTGTTGGACATAAAAAAGATACATACCAACACAATTATAGTGGGGAACTTTAATACCTCACTGTCACAGATAGATGGACTAGATGAAAAAAATCAAGAAAGAAAGATCAAGATTGAGGCAAATGTTCAAGCAAATGGATTTAACATGTTCATAATGAGGCTATAATTCCTATGTATTGCTGCTGATCAGCTCTGATTTGAATGTGTTATGTTCCTTGAACCTGGTAGTTGAAGCTGGCAGGAACATGTTAATAGATATCTAGAACATTCTACCCTATAACAACAGAGTACACATTCTTCTCAGCAGTACATTGAATTTTTTCCAAAATAAGACCAGACACTAGCCTATAAAGCATGCTTAAACAATCCTGCCTCTGCCTCCTGAGTGCTGGGATTACAGGTGTGAGCCACCACGCCCAGTCACAAATTTTTTAATGAAATTGAAAGAGAAGGAGTACTCTCAAAAGCTTTTCCTGAAAGCTAGCTTTACCCTTATTCCAAAACCAGAAAAGGAGCTTGCCCTAAAGAGCTTACCAGGCAATGTTACAGTGAACATAAATGCAAATCTCAACAAGATACCTCATGCACATTATCACGGGTAAACAATGTGCCACATCATCGGAAAGGTCATACTTCATGGCCAAGTAGGGCCATGCCAGGGATGCAGGGATGGTTCAACATGTGCAGATCAATAAATGTGCAGTAATACATTGCATACAGAAGCAAGGACAAAACCATGTGATCATTTCAATAGCTGCAGATTTGACAAAATCCAACATCCATTCATGATAAAAACCCTGAAGAAGATAGGTATAGAGGGGCCTTACCTTAATCTGCTATAAGCTACTATGACAGGCATCATAATGGAGAAGAACTGAAGGCCTTCTCTCTAAAATGAGGAAAAAGACAGGGATTATCAATTTCACTGCTCCTATTCAGTATCACCCTCACAGATCCAGATCAGGCAGAAGATAGTGAAAGGAATATATGTAGGAAAGGAAGAATTAGTATCTGGAGGTGACATGATCCTTTACATAGAAGAATCCAAGAAATTCACCAAAAGACTCTATTAATGACCAAATTCAACAGTGTAACAGTATACAAAGTAAGCGCTCAAAAATCAATAGTGTTCCTCTATCCCAATAATGAGCTCACTGAAAGAAGTTAAGAAAACAACGTGCATCGAGAAAAATGAAATAGGGCCAGAGAGTTAGCTCAGTGGTTCTGGCGCCTGCCTAGCAAGCACGAGGTCCCTGGTTCGATCCCTGGTAACCACATACAACAATGCCATGAGCAGTCAGTACCGCATACCACAAAGCCGGGCGTGGTGGCTCACACCTGTAATCCCAGCACTCAGGAGGCAGAGGCAGGAGGATTGCTGAGTTCAAGGCTTGCCTGGGCTACATAGTGAGCTCAGGACCAGCCTGAATTACAAAGCGAGACCCAGTCTCAAAAAAAAAAAAAAGAAAAGAAATAGGAATTTACCTTACTAAGGATGCGATAGACCTCTACATTGAAAATTACAGTCCTCTGAAAAAGATCAAAGAGAACATCAAGAGATGGAAAGATAATCTCACTCTTGGATAGGCAGAACCAATATTGTCAGAATGACCATACTTCCAAACTGATAAGCGGATTTAATGCAATTCCAATCCAAATACCAACAGCAGTCATCAAAGAAATAGAGAAGACAATTCTAAAATTCATATGGAACCAGAAGACACCCAGAATAGTGAAAGCAATTCTGAATAAGAGCCAAGCAGGACAGATCACAATCCCAGACTTCAAGTTATATTACACAGCTACAGTGATTAAAAACAGCTTGGTACTGGGGCCAGGGATTTAACTTAGTGGTTCTGGCATCTGCTTTGTAAGCTCAAGGTCCCGAGTTCAATCCCCAGTACCACATACCACAATACGGGGCGTGGTGGCTCACACTGGTAATCCCAGCACTCAGGAGGCAGAGGCGGGAGGATTACCGTGGGTTTTTGAGGCCAGCCTGGGCTACAAAGTAAGACCCTGTCTGAAAAAAAATCCCCCAAAACAAAAAGCACTTGATACTGGCACAAAAGACAGTCGTGGATCAATAAGACAGAAGGGAAAAGACTTGCTTCCCAGCAGCCCCTGCACACGTCCCCTGCACAGAAGGGCACGCTGGGTTCCTTAAAAGTGCTCGAAGTTTAAACAACCAGAACATTAGGCTTTAAATATTTGAAGGTATTTAGTTTAAGAAAACACTATTTTATGATTGTATAATTTTTTTTAAATTATAGATACAAATGGAATATGATTAACCGCTATAAAAATAATATATTTAGAATCTTTTTCGCTAAAGGATTATGGCAGTGAGACCATTTATAAAGCTATATTTGAAAACTTTTAGTTTCTCTTTTTTCTAGTTTCTTCCTTAATGAGTATATGTTTGTGATACATAATCATAATCATCTCGATTGGCACATTCATATACAAGATACCACGTGGCTCTTTTCAAAAGATTTTGCAGTATATTTTGCAGCTTAAATGTACTGTTCCTGGTGGGTGTGCTCTGGGGCCATGGCGAACTCAACTTGGAACTGAGATGCCCGGATGATGGCGTATGGCATCTTTATCAGGATCATGTGCTGAACGTGTCTAACTTATGTTGCCAGGGGAGAGCGAAAGGAAATGCTATTTTACTCAAGTGCCAGAGATGGCAGGGCTGGTGCTGTCCGACCAGGACACCTGGCCGCCTGGCATGCACAGCCCAGGGCAGGAGCTGGATGGAGGGTGGGCAGGAAGCCAAGAGCGGACTCCTGGGTGTCTGCAGCGGAGCAGGAGCTCAGCAAGTGTCACCTCCTGAACCCGCCTGCGGAGGCCCCTTCGCGTGGCAGCGCACCCTCACCCCGGCCTTGTGTTGCAGGCGTGGTGTCTCTGGTAGCCGTCCACCCGTCCACGGTGAACACGCTCGGGAAGCAGCTCCTGCCCAAAACCTTCGGACAGTCCAATGTCAACATCACGCAGCAAGTGGTAAGGCAGAGGGCAGCTTGGGAGCGATGTGTACGTTTGCCCGCCGCGCAGACACTGGCGAGGGCGGCTGACACTCCTCAGTGGACCCTGGCTGAGGTCACTGACATCTGTGGCGGACGCAGCTGGGTTCACCGATGTTCTGGTGACTCGATGGTTTTGGAGCTCTTGTCTCCTCGGTGACTGGGTGGAAGGGGCCTGTGTGGTGGTTGTCCCGGCATCCCTGGCAGGCAGCTGGTGAAGTGGCAGGTGTAGCACAGGCTGCAGCCCGTCCTGAGCCAGCTTCCCGCCTCTGGCCCTTGGTTCCCGCACCATCCCAAGGGCTGGACAGCCAGGCCGCTGTGGCAGTGGTGCCTGAGCTGCTGTGTTGTGTGGGTGGCCGTCCCGGGTGGCGGGAGCGCAGCGCCCCTGCTGGCCTAGGCTGTGGGTCAGGGAGAGAGGCCCACAGGTGCTGCACGGGCAGGTGGGTCTCCCGACAGGAGCTCCCCTGGAGCCAGCAGCAGGCTTCACTCTGGGCCGCTTGGCAGGTGCTGGGCCTCGGGACTTGCGTGCGTCTTGGCCCTGGCCGCTCCGCTCCGCCCACATCGCCTGCAGCTGCCCCGCCCTCTCGCCGCATCCTGCTGCTGACTTCTGCCCTCTGAGGACCGTGCGGCACCCCCGAGGGGCAGGAGGACCTGTGTTTGGATTGAGAGGCATGGCGCTGTTCTGCAGGCATCCCCAAGTCTCCCAGGCCCCATGGGTCTCTCTGTCCCCAGAGGCAGTCCTGTCAGTTCTTTGTGCTGCCATCTTCTGGGTAACTTTCCTGTGTACCCCGTTTCTTCAGAGAAGGCAGCCTTGCATGCATTGTTTGACCCCCCTTAGCTTTTCTGTTGGAGCTTCTGCTGTTCAGTACCGTTTGATAAAGCTGAAAAGCCCAGTTTTGTTCTGCCTCGGCCTTTCTCTAGCTGATGGGGTCGCATGACGGCTGACTGGGCTCCTTTGTCACAGCAGCGCCCCCTGGCCCGGCGTAAGGGAGGGGAGACCGGGAGCAGGTGGCTGAGGCAGATGGGCTTCCTCAGGTGAAGGCCAGACTGGTTTGAGCTGAGCCTTTTGGGTGGGGCCCGTTGCCGTCCTGACCTCTGAAACGGCACCACGTGAAGTAAGCGTGCGAGAACGGGAGCCTTTTTATAACCGAGCGTTTGGGAGGAGCACTGGCTCAGTCCCGAGTGGGTGCCGAAGCCCTGCCTGGAGGAGGCGACTCTGGCTCCACCAGCACAGCCCTGATTAGTTTTTGGGGCACAAGTGGTGCAGGTGCAAACTCAGGGGAAGATGCCCTCGCACCTCCTCGGGCCAGGCTGTGCTCAGTGCGCGCTTCCCCAGTGCTGCGGAACAGCGAGCACCAGGTCCCCGGGTGCCGTGCGAGCCGCAGCCCGGGAGGAGGGCCCTGCGGGGTCCGCGGGTCAGGGCGGTGGGGCTGCCCTGGGCCAGCTCATCCGGCGGTGAGGACAGGAAGGGCCGGCTGTGCCCTTGTCGCCTCGCTGCCCCTCTGCAGTCCCGAGGAGTGGCGACCGGGCGTCTCCGGCTTTGCTTCGGGGCCTGGTCCCTCCTGCCACGACCGTTTCTCAGGGTGCAAAGTGAGTCTGTGGCAGAGGGTCCTGCCTCCTGCTGGCCCAAGGCAGCTCCTGGGGCGCATGGGGGCTGGGGCAGTGTCCCCACGGTGTTCCCAGGCCACGGGCGCAGAGCTCGCCTCGCGCCTACCAGCAGGTGCCAATGCCATCCTGAGCGGCTGTTGTCTGGCCAGGGCGTGAGCTGCGGGCAGCAGGCTGCCTGGCCAGTGGGACAGCAGGGCAGACAGCATCCTGGCCGCCGGCCCCCACACAGCGGGCTGCAGCCGTTGCTGGACAGCGTGAAGTGCAAGGGCCCGGTGCGGCACCCCAGGGGCGCGCTGCAGGTGGGCGCTGGCTGCCCAGGACGCTTGTGCCTGAGGCCGTGGAAGGTGGCTGTCACACTGAGCATGCTCTGTTCCGTGTGGCCTCACTGCAGGCTCCGGATCCTGTGGTCTGGCCTGTGTGCAGGGGTGTGAGCCGGAGGCCGGCCCGAGTCTGCCGCGGGTTGAGCTGGCCTTGGCCCTGAGCCTCACGGGCGTGTGTCCCTCTGCGGTCCGGATCCCAGGTGCGCCTGAGCACCCGCCAGTGGGGCCGAAGCTGCCTGTGTTTCCTTACAGCAAGAGACAGCTCTCCTCTGTTGTTTTCCTTTGCGAACTCTGGCCAGTCTGGATGTGGCCACGGGGCCCGTCCAGCTTATGAGCCGGGACCTGCATGGCCCCAGCAGCAGGTGGCCTCGGGGCCCCGGCGTATGGTGGCTGAGACAGCAGTGAACTGAATGTGAGGTGTGCTCTCGGACATGGCCCTGCAGCAGGGTTCCTGTGCTGCCCGAGACCTCACCGCAGGGCAGGCGTGTCTGCGCCCTCTGTGCCGCAGGCTGTGCCGTGGGGCCTCGCTACAGCCCAGGAGCTCGGGGTGGAAGTGCCCGTTCACGCTTTGCTCCAGGCTCACCACCCTGCCTGCTCCCCTGGTGGTGCAGGGCGCAAACACGCGTGGAAACTAGACAGCGGCTGCCACCATGACACAAGTTGGGAGAAGATGCTTTCCACGCCATGGAGGCGTTTTCTGAGACAGTCTCTCTAGGTAGAACCAGCTGGCCTTGAACTCACTGTACAGCCCGGGCTGGCCTGGACTGAGGGCGACTCTCCTGCCTCGCTCCCTGAGTGCTGGGATTGCAGCCTTGTGTCACCACCTCTGCGTGTGATGACGTGTTTCTGAGAGCTTTTCTCTGTGTGCTGACCTCTTTGTAGTAGCATGGGAGGATACAGTTTTAGCTTTATCTTCCTTATTAAAGACTAAAAGAGGCCAAAAAGAAAACCAAAAACCTAAGAGCCCTGTTATAAACCAGCTGTCAAGTCCCCATGCAGTGTGAGTGCCAGCACCTGCCGTGGGTATGTGG
This sequence comes from Thryonomys swinderianus, assembly GCA_004025085.1. NCBI lineage: Eukaryota > Metazoa > Chordata > Mammalia > Rodentia > Thryonomyidae > Thryonomys > Thryonomys swinderianus. The sequence continues at coordinate 7,667 of PVIC010010986.1, forward strand.
TCACCCGGTGGTGAGTGCTTGTGCCCTAATCACCTGGGCATGTGCAGTGTTCATACTGAAACGATAGGGCCAGTCGGCTCAGAGCCACACAGCAGAGCAGCCTCCATGGGGTATCATCACTGCTGTCCTTTCTTTTCTTTTTTTTTTTTTTGACACAGGGTCTCGCTTTGTAGTTCAGGCTGGCCCTGAGCTCACTAGGTAGCCCAGGCAAGCCTCGGACTCAGCAATCCTCCTGCCTCTGCCTCCCGAGTGCTGGGATGGCAGGCATGAGCCACCATGCCCGGCAACTGCTGTCCTTTCTTGTGGCTGAAGACCCAGCAGGTGACAAAAGCCACAGTGTCCAGGAAGTTGCTGACGGCCTGAACTGTCTCCTCCTGCAGGTGATCGGCACGCCCCAGCGGCCGGCAGCCTCCAGTACAATTGTGGTCGGAAGCCCACACACCCCGAGTACGCACTTCGTGTCGCAGAGCCAGCCCTCCGAGTCCTCGCCGTGGTCTGCTGGGTGAGCACCCTGCGCTCCATGCCCGTCCGGAAGGTCACTGTCTGTGGCAGGGTCACGCGGCAGTGCCCGGGCCTCGGACCCTCTTCCCACCTGCGTGTGTGTCAGAACACAAGCTGGCAGTGAGGTGGGACAGGGTGCACCCTGCACCTGGACAGTTGGGAGTTCCGGGCCGTGGAGAGGAGGACGTTGCCCCTGTGCGTACCTGTGCCGTGCGGGACGTGCCCTGTGCGTGCCCCCAGGCTGTGCGGCTGCAGCCCTCCCAGCACCTGACCCAGAAGTGACTGACTCAGCCGCGGCTGTGACACCAGGCCTGACTTGGGCCTGTGGCAGAACCGTCTGTACCCAGGTTCAGGCGTCAGCTTAGGGGCCCTCGTCGTCCGTCCCCCGCTGCAGCTCTTCTCGGTCCGTGTACCCGGGGGCTCCCCCTGTAGGGCCGGCCACAGGCGGCCCCGCACGTCCCTAAGCTACACTGGCATGCACAGCAGCACGACGCTGGCCATAGTCTCCAGGAGGGCGTCGCTTGGCGGGTGGGCACCATGGGAGCCCGGACACGGTGCTGCCACCTTGCAGTGTCCCTCCCTGTGCGGGGATGCTGCCACGTGCCACGGGTCTCCGCGGGGCAGGCCGGCCCGAGCAGGGGCCCGTGGCGCAGGTCCTGCGTACCCGGCGCCCGCTGACCCGGGTCTCTGTCCGCTGCAGGAAGCGGAACCGGAAGGGCGAGAAGCACGGTAAGGGCCTGCGGCACTTCTCCATGAAGGTGTGCGAGAAGGTGCAGCGCAAGGGCACCACCTCCTACAACGAGGTGGCCGACGAGCTGGTGGCGGAGTTCAGCGCCGCCGACAGCCACATCCTGCCAAATGAGTCCGTGAGTGCAGGGTGGCACGGGGGGGGGGCGCGGGCCGTGGGCACAGCCTAGCAGAGAGCGACGTTCGGCGGTGCCCTGCGGCGTCCCAGACGCAGGCGTGGCCCGACGAGGCTGGGCTCGCTCAGGAGGCTGCTGCCCGCGCAGGCTTACGACCAGAAGAACATACGGCGGCGGGTCTACGACGCCCTGAACGTGCTGATGGCCATGAACATCATCTCCAAGGAGAAGAAGGAGATCAAGTGGATCGGCCTGCCCACGAACTCGGCTCAGGAATGCCAGAACCTCGAGGTGCGCCGGCCCGCCCCTCTCCACGCATGCCCGGTGTGCTGCCGTGATCCCCGGGCCTCTGCCCTGCTGCCCTACAGCCCGGCTCGGAGCTTACGTGCACCGCATTTGCAGCCTTCCTCCACGGGGATTAAAAAGCGCCACAGACACCCAGGACGGGGCTGGGGGCACTTCCGCAGGACTTCGGCGTCCCGAGCGTGCGGCGTGCGCACTCCTGGCGCGTGGTGGTGGCCACAGCCTGGGAGCGCTGGGCTCGCAGTGCCTTGTGCCGACCGCAGCGTGGCCCCGCGTGTGTGTTGCAGGTGGAGAGGCAGCGGCGGCTGGAGCGGATCAAGCAGAAGCAGGCGCAGCTCCAGGAGCTCATCCTGCAGGTGGGCACAGCCTCCCCACCGGTGTGCAAGCCTGCGCATGTGCACACATAAGCAGATGTGCGCGAGTGTGGGCACGTGTGTCAGCATGAGCAGGGGTGTCAATGAGCATGGATGTGGGTGCGAGTGAGCAGATACGTGTGAGTGAACAAGTGTGTAAGTGAGCAGCCATGGGAAGCATAAGCAAGTGTGAGTGGACTGATACGGGTATCAGCAGGTGTGAGTGTGAAAGTATAAACACAAGCAGGCGTAAGGGAACAGGTGTGCAAGTGAATGAGCGGTGTCGGCGCGTATGAGTGGGAGCAAGTGTGTGGGCTGTGTGTGTGGGCCGGTGTGTGCATGGTCCTGTGGCCTGGGTCCGAGTGGCGACGCCCCTGGGCCTGCCCCGCAGTGCGGGGACACGGAGTGTGAGCGTGGTGGCCTTGGGCCTGAAGAGCTCTTGCTCAGGGATGGTGCAGCCGTCGCGGCCACAGGGTCCGGCTTCCCCGTGGCGAGCTGAGGGCTCCTGTCTGGGCACAGGCAGCTGCAGAGACAAGTGTGCTGGGCTTGCTGCGGGCTGGCAGTGACCCTAGCCCGGCACTGAGGGGAGCCTGGAAACCGGGGCCCAGCCCGGCCTCCCAGCCAGAGGGGGAGGAGGGGCTGCCACCCCGATGCCTCTTGTCCCGCCCTGGCCGCCCTGTTCTTTCTGGGCAGCTGGCCTGCCCGGCCCGGCCTATTCCCTTGGTGTCCCCTCCCCTTGGTGTGGCTGCCCTGGGAACCCTGCCCCCCAGTCCGAGCTCCAGGGTGGGTCTTTGTTCCCCAGGGAGTGGGGTGGAAGGCCCCGCCCCCGAGGGACCACCTACCACCTCTTGCCACTCCGGCTGTGCCATGGAGAGGCTCAGGCGCCGGGGGCGACTGTAGGTGGCTGTCCTCTTTCCAGCAAATCGCCTTCAAGAACTTGGTGCAGAGAAACCGGCAGGCAGAGCAGCAGGCCCGCCGGCCACCCCCGCCCAACTCTGTCATCCACCTGCCTTTCATCATCGTCAACACCAGCAGGAAGACGGTCATCGACTGCAGCATCTCCAACGACAAGTAGGTCACGGCGGGCGCTCGGGAGCGGGCTCGGTGGCGGCACTGCCGTCCCGTGGTGGCCACAAGCCAGGCCCGCTGCCGGCCGCGGGGTGAGGGTTCCCGCACTTGTCCGTCCGGGCTAGCGCCGTCCCGGTCTCCCAGGCTGCGGCTGCGGGCTGTGGGTGGACACAGCTGGTGGGGGCTGGCCTGCAGCCCGGCTTTGGGACCCCCCTTGCAGGTTCGAGTACCTGTTCAACTTTGACAACACGTTCGAGATCCACGATGACATCGAGGTGCTGAAGCGGATGGGCATGGCCTGTGGCCTGGAGTCCGGCAGCTGCTCTGCTGAGGACCTCAAGCTGGCACGGAGCCTGGTGCCCAAAGCTCTGGAGCCGTATGTGACAGGTCAGTCGCGCCCTGCTAACCAAGCGTGTGCCTGTGGCTGGCTGGCCAGCCGTGAGCGTCCCTGCCCGCTGGACGGGAGCTGGAGTCTCCGATGGCCGAGTGGTTCGAGTGAGGAGGATGTAAAGAAGAGTCAGGATTAGGGCCAGGGATGTGGCTCAGTGGTACTGGCTGCCTGGCAAGTGCAAAGTCTTGAGTTCGATCCTCAGTGCTGCAAAGCAGAAAAGGAAAAGTGAGGTTGGTCTTCCGGGAGCAGCAGGGCTCTCTGAGCAGTGTGGTGGGTGTGATGGCCCCGGGTGGTTGGCGGCCCTGGGACCTGGCTGCCCACCCCAGCGGGTGCAGGGGCGTGGGTGGGTGCCCGATGGCGTGCTGGGCTGGGTCTGGCGCCCAGAGGGCCAGTGGGTCCTGGAGCCCGACCCACGGCACTGGGGACGCGGGGTCCTGCCTCACCTGAACCCCTTCCCATTGGTCTCCAGTGCTGGTCAGTGCTGCGCGAGTGTGCGTCTCCCCGCAGCCCACTTCCTGGCGTGTGCTGGCCATGGCGCTGCCAGGCTACGCATGCCTTCCCCACACTGCGCCGAGCGGGAGCTTGGGGGCCCCTGGCAGCGGCACATGCCCTGTGGAAGGGGCACCAGCGCACCGGGAGGCCCTGTGTACCCCGCGTTTTGCCATGAATGCTCTTTTCCCTTTCCTTGCAGAAATGGCCCAGGGGTCCATCGGGGGCGTGTTCCTCACAGCGGGAGGCGCTGCGTCCAACGGCACGAGGCTGTCTGCCAGGTGACCACGGGGCAGGGCTGGGGTGTCGCCAGGCGGGGTGTCCAGGCTGGACCTGTCCCCTCCTCCGCTGGAGAGAGAGGCGTCTTTTCTCAGTTGGCTTCTTCCCCCTGAAGTTAAAATGGCTTGTGGAGTTTTTGCAAGTAGCCCAGGAAGGGGACAAGACCTACCTTAGCCTCAGGAGCCAAGGAGCAACAGGTCTTCCTAAGTTCCCTATTTTCTTAAAGGATTGAGGTCATAGTATAATGCAAAATTTTGTTTTCTGCTTTTTTCATGTCATGCTTTATTATGTGCAGTTTGCATGTGCTGTGCAGGACCTTCCTTAGTTAAATGAGTGCCCTTCATCTCTGACCTGCTGGTCACGGTGTCCACAAGGACACAGTGATGTCCCTAGTGTTTCGTGCTTTCCGGTGCAGGACTCGGCATCCAGACAGAGCAGTAGTTACTGCTCCCTGGGCTGCTGTGCTGCCAGGTCTTTTCCCTCGCGTCTCGGGCTCCAGGGCGCGCGTGACTGGGTGTCAGGCTGCATGGCGTCTGGACAGGCCGCAGCGGAGATGCAGTTGTAGTGACTTCAGGAGTTGTACCTTCAGGGCGCCTGCTTTACTGACTGCTGCTCATTTGTCAGTTTTCATGCTGGAAGCAAAGCTCTTGCTGTTTCCTGAGAAAGCCAGGTTCAGTCGAGGCAGGAGCAGGCAGAGGGGGGTGCAGTGGTCGCAGGTGCTGAGGAAACTGAAGGCTCTGCTTGGTGGCGCCCTTCTGCCCTCTGCCCTGTCCTGCCAGGCTGTTTCCAGGTGCAGGTGGCTCACCAGAAGACGTGGCGCGGGCTGGGGTGCGGCTGCCGAGCAGGCCAAGGGTGCGGGGGGCGGATGCTGCCACCAAGGTGAAGGCCAGTGGGTGCCAAGGGCACAGTGAGGGCCCCAGGGCAGGGCCTGTGGGGCTCCGGGTCGGCTTGGCTGGGGCTCGGACCTCATGCTTCTGGCCCTTTGGAAGACGGACCCCAGGGCCTCGCGTGCGCAGGCGAGCGGACACCGCCAGGCGGCGCCTCTGTGCCCCGTCCTGGCCGCGCCTGGCCCTCGTCCTGGTCTGCCGCGATGGCCGCCCGCTCGGCTCACTGGCGCGCTGGCCCGTGCCCGTGCGGGTGCCCGCCCGCTCACCGCCCGCCGCCCTCGTCCCTCAGCGACCTGAGCAACGGGGCGGAGGGGACACTGGCCACCAGCTCCAACGGGTCCCAGTACAGCGGCTCCCGCGTGGAGACACCCGTGTCCTGCGCCGGGGAGGACGACGAGGACGAGGACGACTCCAACGAGCACGAGGAGGATGACTGACGGCGGCGCCGCCTCGCCCGGGAGGGAGAAGCTTTGGTTCACATGGGTTTTTCTTTCTTTGTGGCCTTTCCTCAGAAGGCCCGGTAAGCGGTGGGTCAGACGCGCACCTCCGATACGCAAGGACTTCCGCACGGTGTGGAGACGTGTGTGCGCGTGTGCGTGTGCGTGTCTGGTGCCAGCGTGCCGCCGCAGAGCCTCTGTTTACCTTTTGTTTCCTATTTTCTCTTTAGTTCAGAGTTCATTTCTGTCCCTCGGCAGTGCTTGCTGGGTTTCTGAACACACTGCACTTCGCCCACGCCAGTGACAATAATAAAACGCCGTCCAGGCACCCGTTGGCGGCATGGCTGGTGGCGCCCCTGCTGACGGGCAGCGGGCCTGCAGGATGCGTCTTCCCTCTGTTAAAATACACGGGCAGAGGAGCCAAGCAGATAGCAGAGCTCTACTTTTAAAATACCGAGCGCCATAAATTTTATTATGATTTTGCTTTTCCTTAAATTATGTTGATGTTGCAAACCCATCAAACTGCACACTTTTCTGTTGCACAAACTAACTGCGACGTGCTTTTTGTTTTTGTTTGGTAGAAGGTGACTGCCACGCTGGAGCAGCTGTGGAATGTGTGGAAGGGTTATTGCTTATGATAAAATTTGCCTGATTTCTTACAGGCTGCGTTTGGAAACTTTTTATTATATAGTTGTTTACATACTTATAAGTCTATCATTTAAAGACATGTACCGAAACAAATGTTGTATTTGTTTCCTAAGCATCTTCATGTAATCTATTATAAAGTTGAAATTAAACATAGAGAATGTTTTAACAGTTTTTTAACTCAAAATTTGTCAATCATTTTTAATAGTTCTTTTTTTATAAAAAGAAAGGATTTAAGGACAGGCAGTAGTCTCTTTTAAAATTTATTCACAAAAAACCCGTTAACTGCACAGTTGCTGTTAGCTGCCTGTTCTGAAACAATAGTCTTTTTATTGAAACACAAATAAACTTTTCTGTAATATTTTATGAATATAAAGAGACTTTAATTGTTTGACTTTAACTTGGCACTGTTAGTTTTTATTAATAAAAAGGCGCATGGGCATTTTAACAAGCTCTGTGTTTCTTTACTTCAGAAGTATTGTCTCAAAATCACTCTCAGTTCGTAGTCTAGTTTTACACTATGGCAAAGCAGGCTGCAGCCAAGGAGGGTCGCTGGGCCGCCACCCGTCTGGGTTAGCATCTGGGCCTGCCGGTCCTGGGCCTGCCCCCTGCTGCCTGGAGTAGCCGTTTCCTGGCCCGACACACAGCTGGCAGCCCCAGGGTGGGCAGGAGAGACCGGTCCTAAACCCCAGGCCGGCTCCTCCCTTTGCAGCAGGGCCTTCCTGGGCTGAGGTGGCTTCGGACGATTGCAGGTGTGTGGCCTCTTTTTCGCCAACCTCTCCTTGAGCAGACACGACGGATGAGGCCATGGGGACAGCTCTGTTTAGGGAGTTTGCAGACAGTTGTGCATCACCCAGGCAGGGTCTGCAGAGAGAGCTGCAGCTTATCCTCAGGCCGGACCCACGAGGGGCAGCCCAGTGTGCCCGGAACAGCAGTGAAAAGAAAGCCCAGGAGACCCCGGGGAGATGGGGAACCGGCTGCTCATCAGCATGGTAGCAGCTGCAAATGTCCCGCTGTCCGCAGCAAGTCATAGGCATACAGCGAACAGGCAAGTGTGGCCTGTGTAGCAGAGAAGTCAGTCAGCAGACTGTTCCTGAGGGCGTGTGGCCACGCGCTAGCTGGATGTCCCGTCCTGCTCAGAGAGCAGCGGTGGCGATGCTGGGAAAAGTGGGACCTTAACAGAGAAAATAGGCTGCGGAGCACCCTGAAGGCAGCCAGAAGTTTCTGACGGCAAGTAGAAGCCACAGAGGACCTGAAGGCCAAGCGACGGAGGCCGAGGGTCAGAAAGGTGGACAGCAGCAGCTTGAGGGTTTGTGTGAGCCACCGGCCCCGTCACTGCTTGGCTGGCCTCTGAGGTCCAGGGCGACTCGCTCCCTCCTGTGCCGCTTGCGCAGGGGCCCTAGATCCCCAGGATCCCCAAGATCCCGTCTGGAGTGAGCTCAGACGCCGCTGGGCGAGGCCTGGGCTCGGGCCCCAGCAGGTGCGCAAGGAGAGACAGGCTGTGCTCGGCCAGCCTGCGTGCCCACCCTGCGCGTCTACGTGGATTCCCAGAGCTCTGCGCTTGGGCTCGGTCTCCAGAGGCAGGTGGGGAGGCTGTGCCCACGTGGGAGGAGGTCTCGCCCCGAGAGGGCCCGGCCAGCGCTGCCGGGGATGGTGGCTTGCTTCCCCGCGGCTCCTGAGACCTCGCGTGTTCTTCAGACACCCTAACAGCTGGCATCGCAGCCGCAGCTCTACAGCGGCGAGCTTTGAAGAAGGAAGGAAGTGTTTGATTTTTAGTTAGTTGTTCACCAGGTTGGGAAGGACATGACTTTTACATAGAATAAGAGTAACTTTAATGTGTTTTTGTAACATAGGAATTACATCTTCCGGAAGGAGATTTCAGAATGTACAGTGTTGGAAGCCGTGTTTGCTGTCTATACTCTGTAGTTTTATGTTGCTGTGAACAGTGGTTCATGTTAAAGTCTACAGAAAATAAGTCACAGTGAAGAGGGAGGTCTGTGCAGAGGACAAGTCTTCACGGCCTGGCTCCCTGGGCAGGAGCTGCTGTCGGGTAACTCAGGAGCCCACGTTTTGTCTGGCTGAGCGTCCGAAGCACAGCCAAAGTGCAGTGGTGCGCGCCTGAAATCCACACCAGAGGGAGGCCGAGGCAGGATGATGGCAGGCGCAAGGCCATTCTGGACAGCTTAGTGAGACTTTGTCCTTGGAGTTAAAAGAAAACAAGGCGCAAAGGGGACTTGAAAGGGATGGCTGCGGCCGAGCTGGGATCTGCATCCAGCGCCTCCCAGCGTCGCCGCCGTGCGGGGCGGGCAGAGGCATGGCGGGGGAGGCTGCGCTCACCCTGCCGGCCTTCACTTCTGAATCCTGAGTTTGAACTCCACCTTCCCCTCGTAGGGGTCGTGGGGGTTGTCGAAGGTGACGTGGTCGGCGAGGATCTTGCACACGATGGTGATGTCCTCGTTCCAAGGGACGTTGAGCAGCTTGGCTGCCACCAGGGGGTTGCTGTAGTGGGGCTGAGGGGACACGAGAGCCCGGGGTCAGCCAGCAGAGCGGGCGGGCGGGCTGGGAGAGGGCCTCACGTGGCCTCTGCCCCCGGGAAGACGCGCCAGGGTGGGGACGGGGGGCCAAGGGTCACCGGCAGCCTCTGATGGACACGCGTAAAGGACAGGGCCGGGGACAGATGCCGGGTGTGTTGCGGGTGTAGAATCTGTGGGGCCCTCAGAGCGGAGGGAGTTAGGACTGATGTTTATCTGTCACGAGGGATGAACGAGGGTCAGGTCCGGGAAGCACTGAGCCAGCCGCGCGGCCGGGACTGGCCAGGGACATCTCCCTGCTCAGTGCAGGCTGTGGACGGCCACGGGGGCGGGCGGCGCTTACCTGCGCTTTCTTCCCGTAGTAAGGGAAGTAGTGCATGCTGAAGCTGCCGCCGGCTGGGTAGTACGCCGCCTGCAGGGTCCTGCTGTCCCGGTGGGGCTCGTCCTGCACAGAGAAACCACACCCTTTCATGTTTGTTTTGAGACAGGGTCTCGTTGCCAAGGCTGGGCTCAGACTTGCTGTCCTCCCGCCTGGAGTCACGGGTGTGTGTTGTGCGCAACTGCCCTACAGTCGGCTTTCAGTGCCGGCACCGAGGCGCGAGCTGGGTGGGAGTGTCAGCGTGCCCCGCCGGGGCCTGCACACCCTGCTTCCCACTGGGAGCCTCTCTGGCAGAGCACGGCAGGACTGAGCCTCCCCCACCTGCAGCGCAGAGCTGTGTACCCAGCTGCCGACTGCTCTGAGCCAGGATGGCTTCCAGGGGAGCACATCCTTCCGGAGGATTCTGGTTGGAGCCGGATTCCCCCGGAGAGCTCGAGCCACCGCCGAACAGGAGGCGGCCTGGCTTCCATTAGGTATTGGGTCAGTCGGCACATGTGGCCCGAATGACTGGAGAAAGGAAGAGCCCAATGCTTCAACCCGAGAGCCGAGACTCGGAGGGGTGACATGTCCACGGACCCACGTGGGCCGGGGCCGGGGTGCTCACGGGTGAAAACAAGCTTAGTTCTGAAGTGTCTTACTTGAAAAATAAATTTTTTTCTTTTCTAAAAAACTGGGCATCTGCACAGGAAGAGCACCAGCTCTCACAGCCTGTCGCTAACCCGGGTGAGTCGCCTGGGCCGCTGCTCACCGGGACGTTTGTCAGTAGCCTGTGCAAAGCCCATAACCCTGTCTGCATGGGGCGCTTTCCCCAAGCTGCTGCTGAACGGCCCGAAGCTGCTGGCGTCCTCGGAAGTAGGACCCACGGCGAACAGGTTCCTTTCCCGCTGGTCTGCACCTGCCCAGCGGTGGGCCGTGCCCATCCCTGGGGACATGAGCCCAGCCGACCGGGTGACAGGCACTGTGTCCCCCAGAGCTGGTTGGCGTTCCCACAAGCCCCTGGAGGCGTGGTTTAGGTCACCTCAGGGGCCACGGTGGGCAGGTCCCCCAGTCTACTCACCAGGAAGGCACAGTCCACACGGGGCGCCGAACTGTTGCTGGGAAGGAACTTGACAATCTGAAAGGAAAGGCGCTGGTTCCGGCCCCGCGTCCCGAGCCGCTGAGGCCCTGACGGAGCCCTAGCCACCGCTCTGCGGGACCCCAGGCAGCCGCGGTGGGGCCGGCACACACGCATGTGGCTTCCTCCAGGGGTAGTTGCAAGCGCCATGGCCTTCGGAGCCCGCCCTCTGCCCTCAGTAGGCACCCTGGGCCTTCTCCTGGTGGCTGCTGCTCCTCGAGTCTTGGCCAGGATGGTGCCCCACCCGGGGCCACCAGGTGGACGGCACTGGGCCCTTTTTGCTATTGCACGGGACTCTCCTCCCTAGCATGGCTTCGCCCCAGAGCCCTGGGGCCTGGAGGTTGGCCACCAAGACTCTGCCTCAGGCAGAAGCCCTGCTGCGGGAGGCTCCCTGGCACCACCAACCTATAGCCTCCCTGCTCTGCAGGCCCCGTGGGCAGCAGGTGCTTGTGCTGCTGAGGCCCCATGTGTGGTGCAGCACGCTGAGGCGGGGACAGAGCGGCGGGCAGATGCCAGGGAGACCCGCTCTCACCCTGTTCATTTTGATGATGAAGCATGGCTTCCCCTCCTCAAAGCCAAAGCTGGGGTCCTCCAGGCCCGAGCAGTTCTGCAGCATGTCCGCCGTGAACTTGCAAGAGAACTTGGTGTGGTTCGGGGCGCTGAAGCTCTCCTGGAAGAAGTACTTCTCGGAGGAGCAGTTGATGCTGCCTTTCTGCGCCGCGGGGCTGTAGCCTGTGGGGACACAGCGCTGCTGTCCACCCCGTCCACCTGGCACACTTTCCCGGAGACCTGAGCCCCACCCTGTGGCCATTCAGCCCACCTGCCAGGAAGCTGTGGAGCATGTGTGCCAGGCCTGCCCAGGAGCTGTTGTCGGAGACGTTGTAAGAGATGTCCAGGCCTCTGTCTCCATACACGTCCGGCCGCAAGGTCACCCCTGAGGAAACAGTGCCATCTGACGCTTTCTGCAGCATCACACGTGCCTACCCAGCCACAGAGCCCCCGCGGTGGGGCCCGGTCCTCAGGCCCTCTGTGCAGTGATGCCAGGCCGGCTGCCTTTGCCAAAGACCCAGCACAGTGGCTGAGAGGCCCAGGCTGTCCCCAAGAGACACAGCCCCCACAGAAGCAGGTCTCGCCGGCCGAGCTGTGAGTGGGTGTCTGGTGTCCTGTGGCCGTCAAAGGCGATGCCTTGCGTCTACAGCTGGGCCTCTGAGTGAAACCATCTGAACGCACATTTACAAACCTCCCCTGGCTTTGGTTACATATGAGAGCAGTCGTTGGGTGGCATGTTGTTTGTAAACATTATTAAAACCAACATTCAAGAGAGAAGAGAGTCAAAGCAAACCCGCCCTGTCTGTCGCCGTGGGCATGGGGCCCACTGTGCTCCTGCCAGCACAGCGCACACCTCCACTGTGGAAGGTTCGCCCGGGCTCCACCGGCCCCTGCAGCTGGCTGCTTTCTAAGCGCAGGAGAGGACACGGTGTCGTCTTGATGGGTGTTGTGAAAGGAACAACTACCACGTCGTGGAGCAGAAACCGATCAGGGAGTAACAGAAGGTGGAGGCGGCGGCCCTGGTGGCGCTCTCCAGGCCTGAGGCGGGAGGGCAGGAACCGTGAACCCAGCCTGGACAGCACGTGGTGACTTGCCAGGATTCTGTCTCAAAGAAATATTTTAAAAGGCTGAGGATGTAGTACAGGGTGATGGCCCTGGGTTCAGTCCAGCACTGCAGAATACCAAAGAGGAACAAACAAAAACTAGAGAAACTTGACCCTGGCCTTGTGGCCATAGGGCAGTGGGACTCTGTCTTTCCTCCCCTTATGCCCCACAGCTTAAGGCGACCAGGGGCTGTCCTACCCCGCCCTTCTGTCGAATGTCCAGGGATCTCTCCTGCCCACATGGAATGTCCTGTGTGCACAGCTACACATGTGAACGAGCAGGTTCAAGGTGTCTTATCTATGCATCAAAAGCCTTCTCTTCTGGGCCGGAGATTGAGCTCAGTGGTTCTGGCGCCTGCCTGGCAAGTGCAAGGTCCTAAGTTCGATCCCCGGTAACCACATACAATGCTGGGCGGTGACTCACGCCCACCAGCCATTAATACCATATACCACAGTGCGGGGTGTGGTGGCTCACACCTGTCATCCCAGCACTTGGGAGGCAGAGGTAGAATTGCTGAGTTCAAGGCTTGCCTGGGCACCATAGTGAGCTCAGGGCCAGCCTGAACTACAAAGCGAGACCCTGTCTCAAAAAAAAAAAAAAAAAAAAAAGCCTTCTCTTCTTGGAACCAAGCTGTACCCCGAATCAGACATGAGCCGAGGTGTCTTTCTCATCAGAAGAGGCTGTGGGGCTTCCCTGCCAGGGCCTGTGGCGGGTGCAGGTGCCCAGCCAGGACACCGCTGGGCTGCAGGCCTCCGGAGCCTACCTGGGGACTTCAGCTGGTCCTGGTAGTCGGGCGTATATGGGTCAATGGTCTGCATCAGCACGTAGATGCACAGCGCAAAGATGCCGGTCATCACCACGTAGAAGGCCACGTAGTAGAGGCTGATCCACACTGCGGGAGACGGTCAGAGCCACGGCGTGGGGTCAGAGCAGCGTCCCCAGCGCAGACCTCAGCTCGCGGGCCTCTCCGCTCCGGGGCTCCGCTCCCACAGCCCCTGCTCTCAGTGCGTGCGCGGCCTCCCGCCAGATCCCTGCCCACAGCCCGCGGCTCCTGCAGAGCCCGGCCCACCGCCAGGCCCCGCAGCCTCGTCCCGGGACCCGCGAGCCGAGCTGGAGCACCCGGCCCTGGCGAGCCCTGGTCCCTGTGGCTGAGCCGCCCCTCGCTGCCCCTCCGTTGACGCCATGCTGCCCTGCGGTGTCTCGTGACCCGGCTCGCACAGGAGGCAGAGTGCGGCGGAGCTGGTCCTCAGTCCCGAGACCCCAGGACACCACCGTGCGTCCAGCTTCTCGGGCTCCCACAGACGTGACGCGTGAAAAGGAGCAGCCGCCCTGCGCAAGCCCGCCCGGTGAGCCTGCGCTGCGCTTCTCAGAGGCAGGGTGCTCCTGTGTTTTGGCTTTTGTCCTCTTTTTCTCTTTGTTTGGCCCAACTTCACTCCACACAACTGCTTTCTCCCTTACCTATTTACCCTGCATTTTTCAAATAAACGGATGGTACCATTATTGGCTTTTCTCACCCAGTTCTTCGCAGAGGAAAGAGCCTGGGTACTTTCTATTATTGCCACTTCTAAAGAAGCCGCCCTGTCACCGGCCTTCTGTGCACATGGACTGCATCAAGGGAGGGGCGTCGGGCGCGTGCCATCCTCCCAGGCCCTTTAACTGTCAACTGTGAGGCGCCTGGTGGGCACTCGCTGTCACCCCGTAACCTAGGGCCTGCGTCCTGCACCCCGCTGAGTGGTTCCCCCCACAGCACGGGAAGGGAACCTGACCAGAGGGGAGGCACTGCCCGCGTGACCCCACACTTGGTGCTGGCGGCACGGCACGCCTCTGAACCCTGCAGGGGTGCAGACAGTGACCGTGTGTGGACAGATGGCTCCACGCGGCCCCAGGCCCAGAAGCAGACGTGGGAGGGCAGTGGCTGGCCCAGGCATGCGCGGCTCTGCCTGTTTGTTCCTCCAGAGCCAAAGCCAACACAGAGCTGCTGCCCCTGTGATGTGGCACCGAGCACAGGCAGCCAGGGACCCCGTCTTTCTGTTTCTAAACAGCTCGATCAGAGCAGATGTTCTGGGGTACTGAGGGCCAGCCCTGGCCATGTGCACGTGGGCAGGCCCGAGGCGCGCCCCTTGCTGTAAGCCCCGAGGCTCAGCGAGGACCCTTCCTTCAGTCACTGTCCGGTGCCTCATGGTGCACGGCAGGAGACGGGGGTCCCAGGCTGGAGGTGACGCCCTGGGGCCGCTGTGTCACTGACGGCGCCACTCTTGGGCCAGGACCCGCAGGGCCATGCAGGGGGTCTGCGCCTGTCCCCCTTCCTCACAAGCCCAGGGCCAAGGGCTAGGGGCCCCAGCAGGTGGCGGTCTGGCTCCCCCCCCCCCCCGCCAGGCGTCTGCGTGGCACTATACATACCGTAAGGCATGTGCCTGTCACCAGCTGGAGGGAAGCCCCCTGCCAGCTCATGGGTGTGACAGGTGCATGTCTTGTCCTGGTGCTGATGAGGCGATGCCCGCTTGGCTGCCAGGGCCCCTGGACTCCCTGTGCTGCCACGGAGCCTCAAGGCTCCTCACCCTGCTTTTCAGATGGGAAACCGAGGTCCGGCACCATCTCTGCGATCCAGGTGTGTAGAGAGCGGTGGCGCTGGGAGAGGCGGAGTCAGCCTGGGCCTGCCAGCCTCACGCCACCGCAGGTCACTCAGACTCTGGCGTGCGGCGAGAGGCAGCGGAGAGGCTGTGCTGACCGGGCTCGGGGCCCAGACGGAGGTGCTGAGGCCGCCCTGTGTTTCCGGGCACCGCCCGAGAACGACGCCTGCCCTTTGCGCTTACGTCTCCCTGGCGGTTCCCTTGGGCCTGAGACACGGGGCCAGATGCCACGTCTGCACCCACACTGGGGGCCTGGGCCTCTCCAGAAAGTTCTCAGGGGCTGGAGGCTAGCAGGGCGGTTCCCCAGCAGCCGACGGCCTGAGGGCTGGTGAGCTGGACCCTGACCCTCCCAGGCCCCGCTGCCCCCAGCTCTGTGGCCTGAGCCTCCCTGGGCTCCGCTGGCCACGTCCGCTTTCTGTACAGGGCTGGCTGCGTTCTGCGTACGTTGACCAGACAGGCAGGGCGTGCCGGGTCCCCTAGGTAGGCCTGCAGCCACCCAGGCCTCGGGCAGGCCGCGCCATGTCCCTGGGTGCAGACAGTGGGCTCGCACACCTCACCAGCCCGTTCACGGCCAGGGACCCCTGCGGACCCTCAGAGCTAGTCCTCATGCCTTCAGCGGGGCAGTCGGCACCCCAGGGGCTGCTAGGCCCAGGGAAGCACGGCGGGCAGGGCGATCTGAGTGGGCATACCATCGCTCTGGGGCCTGTGAGGTGCGCCTGGGCTCAGCAACCAGGCCGCAGGGCCCAAGGGGGCTGTGAGGGGACTCACTGGTCCTGGGCTCACTGTGCCGGATGTGGGGGACTTGCCCTGCAGGGCCACCTGCTGTCAGGCACCCCGAAGAGCCCAGGGCTGTCATGTCAGCAGCCAGGAAGGAGCGCATCGGTGGCTGAGCCCTGCGGGGCTAGAGGCAGGTGCAGGGAAGCAGCCTGTACAGCAGGGGGCGCGCCGAGCTCAGCTCACGAGCTGGGATCCCAGAGATTCGTTTCCTGGTGAACAACTCCGTGCGCCTTAGATGATCTCACCAGAGAGTCACCATCACTGCCTTCAAAACTCTTTAAGACTCAGTTGAGAATCACGGTTTTTAAATGCTGTTCTCCAACAACTGTGGCGACCGGGGCCGCACGGCGCTTCTGCCCCGGGCTCAGTGGTGCTCGGGCTGCTCTCCCCACCCCGGCCCTGCCCCCCTGGGAAGGGGTCCCCGCCTGCACCTACCCCAGCGCGCGGGCGTGCGGCCCAGCATCTGGCCCGTGTCTGGGTTCCAGCAGTAGTGCCGGAACTCCTCCATCCTCTGGCCGCAGGACTTCTTCTCCTGCAGGGCCGCCATGTTCCCGCTGGGAGGCCCCTCCTGCTCCTGGCCCGGCGGAGGGGCGCACACCTCCCTCGGTCTTATAGTCTCCCGGGAGGAGGCCAGAGGCACCTGAGAGGGGCTATCAGCTGTGCCATCGTCTCCAAACACAGGAGGGGCCGTGGGCCCGCCGCTCCCAGGCCCCTGTCACGCCCTCCGCCCGCATCCGCCGCCGGGCAGCCTGGCTTGCCCTTGGGGTGCCCTCGCCTGCTGACTCTATCACTTGCCCCTTTCAGGAGGTGAAATACAAACACTGGTCAGAGGTGGCTGGCAGCCTGGCCAGACCTGCCCCACCCGGGACTACGGCTTTGACCTTGAGCTCCTGCGGAGCCTGCGTGCCGCCTACGTGGCCCTCAGCCCTTGACCGCAGGTGTGTTCTGCACGAGCGGCAGGCGGGGCGGTGGCACAGCGGGCAGAGGCCAGCCTGTGGGTGAGCGTGACGTCCTCTCGCTCGCTGCTGGGCGGGACAGGTCCCCGTGGGTTTCCGTGTCCCCGGAGGAGCCAGCCATGAGGCAGCAGCTGCCTGGCCTAAGTGGGCTCTGTCCCGATGTCTTCAGGGCGCGTTAGCACGAGGCCCGGGTCCTCCTCCTCCCGGGTCTGGGATGAGGGTCCGTGGGAGGAGCGTGTGGGCTGCACCGGGCGGCTACAGCCCCTCAGTGCTGTCCTGGTCCCTCGCCTGTGTGCTGCGCTCCCCGCGAGCAGACAGCTCCGGGACCCAGAGGTCTCGCGCAGGGGCGCAGACCCGCGGGGAGTGGGGCGCAGAGGCCAGGCAGGGCATGGGCTCGGAGCACCGGCGGGAGCACGGGGATCTCCACCCAGGGCACCGCATGTGGAATCTCATCAAGGAGCTCGACCACTGTCACAGCCAGGCTTCCCCAGGGGCCAGGGGCCACGTGGTTTCTTTGGGAAGACCCAGGAGGGCTTCCGTAGCCTTACGCAGCTTTTTCTCTTTAGAGTGCTTAGGATTTGTCTGAAAAACAAGAACCCTGAAATTCAGGCTAGACTCTTTTCCAACATCGCCTGTTTCTGACCTTACGTGTGGAGAGTTTCATTCAAGCTAGAGGCCGCTGTCACCCGTGCAAGCCCAGCACCTAAAGCCCCAGAAGCAAGGATCTGAATGTACCTGCGCCTGCAGCCGTGGCGGTTTGTGAAGGACAGAAGTGCCCTTGATTAGGGCACTGTCCTGACACAGTCTGAATTCCAGAAGCAGCCTGTACCCTGGCAACGCACGTGTGACCAGTGTGGCCCTGTGCCTGGGGGGGGGGGGGAGGACAGTTTCCCGGAGCATCACAAGAGCATGGAGTCAGGCAGCCCCAAGGCTGCAGACGAAGGGGGCTTGTGTGGCACCCCCTCCCAACCCAATGGCATCAGGATGGCAGCCACCACCAAGTGATCACAGTGGCCTCCCATGGGACCAGCGGAGGCCACATGGAGCTGGAACTCCCGCCCACCTGGCAGCGATGGGGAGCCCTCGGTCTCCAGGCAGAGTCCTGGCTTCCACCTCTCAGCAGTGGTGCCAGGTAGACCTGGAGAAGGTCAGGTTAAGCGAGGTGCAGTGTCTGTGCTGCTGCTGCTAACTGGCCATCAGGCGAAGACGTCAGGGGGCCGTCGGTATGTGCCAAAGTCAAAGCACAAGTGTTCACTTAACCTGGCTAAGATTTAAGGCAGCATGATTGTAGTGCTTCAAAAAGTAGTGACAAGCATGCTTAAAGCGAATAAAAAAGAAACTCAGCAAAGAAATAGAAAGTTTAAAGAAAGAAGTAAAAGCTATCAAGAACAAAGTGGAAAATTCTGATTTGGAAATATAATAATCAAAATAAAAAAGCCTAAAGAGAGGGTTTAGCAGCAGAATATGGGGAGAGAAGAATCCTGCACAAAGGACACAGAAGGGGAAACACAGGAGCACAGGGCTGCGAGGTCCAGGAGCCGGAGCAGAAAGGCCCACACTGGTGTTGGCACAGCCCAGGGGAGGCGGGAGCCCAGTGCTGCAGAAGCCCAGCTGAGGACTCCTGAAACTGGGCAAGGACATAGACCCGTGGACCCCAGACGCTGAACAAACCCGGGCAGGATGCCTCAGCAATCCAGGCCAAAATGCACTGTCATCAAACATCTGAAAGCTAGACAGGAAAATCCTTCACAGCAGCCAAAGAAAAGTCATTTGAAGGACCATGGAATCCTTATCAGACACTGCAGAGACCAGAAGAAAATTACACAATCATCTCGTTTTATTTTTATTTTGAGATAGGGTCTCTCCGTGTAGCCTAAGATGGCCTTGAATTCACTCTTGCACATGAAGTAATCCTCCTGCCTCAGCCTCCCGATTTCCAGGATCGCAGGTGTGCACCATCATGGCTGGCTGCGCAATAACCCTAAAGAAAGTAGCTGTCGAGCCACAATCCTAGACTGAGGAAATAGCCTCCAAAATGAAGAGGGAATCCAAATCTTTTCAAATGAAGGAAAAGAAAAAAAAAACCCAAAATTGTCCTAGATGATTTACTCTAAAAGAATGATTAAAGAAAGTTCAAAACACAAAGGAAATGAAGAAAGAAGGAATACCAGAAAGGAAATAATGAACAAAAGCACGAGTGACTTTTGTCGACTTGCACTTTCTTCTTGGTTTTAAGGGTGAAACCCCAACACCAGCGCTGCCTGAGTCGCTGGGAAAAACCCCACATGGCAGATGTGACCCTTCGCACATCCAGAGCTGCACTGCGGTAAGCAGCTGTAGTGTAACAGTGCAGAGCAGATTTCAGAATTGGTCATCTTCGCTTCCTGGAATGACTGGGGAGAAATCCCTTCTCTTTATTTCATGAAAGAGTTTGAGGAGAACCGGCAGCAGAATTTCTCTAAATGTTTTTGTAGAATTCAGCAGTGAAACCATCAGGACTTGGACTGTTCTTTGTTGGTAAGTTTTTAATTAAATTTTCAATTGCAGTGGCTGATATTGGGTTATTTAGAATTTTAATATCTTCTTGTTTGAGCTTTGGTAATTCATATTCATCTAGGAATCTGTCCATTTCTTCTGTTTTCCATCCGATTAGACTGTAACTTTTTGAAGTAGGTATTGGGGGGGGGTCTTCTGAATTTCCACAGGATCTGTTATGATTTCACCCTTTCATTCCTTATTGCATGAATTTGAGTCTTTTCTGATAAGGATGGCTAATGGTTTATTGATTATTCAATTCATTGATTTTTTTTTTTGAGACAAGGTCTCGCTTTGTAGTTCATGCTGGCCCTGAGCTCACCATGGAGCCCAGGCAAGCCTCAAACTCAGCAATCCTCCTGTCTCTGCCTCCTGAGTGCTGGGACAACAGGTGTGAGCCACCACGCCCGGCACTGTGGTGTGTGGTACTGACTGCTGGTGGGCATGAGTCACCATGCCCAGTATTACTGTATGTGGTTACCAGGGATTGAACCAGGGACCTTGCACTTGCTAGGCAGGTGCCAGAACCACTGAGCTAAATCTCTGGCTCATCATTGATTTCTTTTAAATATAGTTTTCTTAGTCTCAGTTGTGTTAATTTCTCCTCTTACCCTTATAATTTCCTCCTTCATATGAGTTTTAGGCTTGACTTTTTCTTTTTTTCTAGAAGCTTGAGGTTCAGCATTAGGTTACTTATTTGAGCTCATTCTGTTTTCCTTATGTGACAGTTCACTGCCTTAAATTTCTCTTTTATAACTGCTTTCACTGAGTCCCACATACTTGTAAGTGAAGTAAACCGGGCATTGTATGTGTAAATACTGTGTTGCTTCTCTGGTGTAATAGACTGAAAATGCAAACAGGTACTAAACTGTATAATACACACTGTGAAATAAGAAAAAAAAAGTCATTCAACAGGAAGCGAGAACTAGAGATGGGGAGGAGAGGCCGCAGGGAAGGGAGAGGAATGGGGGAAAAAAGGAATCAAGATGCATCATAAAAGATACAAGTTCCAGGCCGGAGGGTTAGCTCAGTGGTTCCGGCGCCTGCCGCGCAAGGTCCTGAGTTCGATCCCCGGTAACCACATAGAATGCTGGGCGTGGAGACACACCCACCAACAATCAACACCCATACTACAATGCCGGACGTGGTGGCTCTCGCCTGCAATCCCAGCACTCGGGAGGCAGGGACAGGAGGATTGCTGAGTTCGCGGCGGCTTGCCTGGGCACCATAGTGAGCTTAGGGCCAGCCTGAACTACAAAGCAAGACCCTGTCTCAAAAAGCAAAAAAAAAAAAAAGATACAAGTTCCTTGTGATGAATGGCGCACTGCAGACTTCAGCGTAAGAGTTCAGCAGCAAAGAGGGTCCTTATGCAGCAAGGGTCGATGGGGGCTGGGATTTAGCTCAGTGTTTCCAGCGTCTGCCTGGCAAGCACAAGCTCTGGAGTTCGATCCCTGGTAACCACACACCATAGTGCTGGGCGTGGTGGCTCCCGCCTGTCATCCCAGCACTCGGGAGGCAGAGGCAGGAGGATGGCTGAGTTCGAGGCTTGCTTGGGCTACCTAGTGAGCTCAGGGCCAGCCTGAACTACAAAGCGAGACCTTGTCTCAAAAAGCAAAAAAAAAAAAAAAAAAAAAATTGGTAACTGATGGGCCGGAGGGTTAGCTCAGTGGTTCTGGCGCCTGCCTCGCAAGCGCAAGGTCCTGAGTTTGATCCCCAGTAATCACATACGATGCATGACATACTCACGCCCACCAACAGTCAATACCACATACCACAGTGCCGGTGTGGTGGCTCACGCCTGTAACCCCAGCACTTGGGAGGCAGAGGCAGGAGGATTGCTGAGTTCGAGGCTTGCCTGGGCTACATAGTGAGCTCAGGGCCAGCCTGAACTACGTAAAGCGAGACCCTGTCTCAAAAAAATATATATATTGGTAACTGAACTCAAAGTCAAAGAAGGTGTGTCATGTACAGGTACAAGTTCTCAATGTTAAATGTGATCATATTGTATATATAAAAGATACCAATAAAATTAATTAAATAATTGGTAGCCGAACCCAACGGTGTGTGAGAAACATACTTCATGACCACATTGGGTGCAAAGCTGTTCTAATAGTGAAATCAACTAGTGCCATACATTAACAGAATAAAGAAAATCACACGATCGTATTGGTCGGTGGAAAAGAGAATTCAGCCATCAGCATCATTTCTATGAACATTCTCAGCACACTAGGAAGAGGAATCTTCCTCCCTGAGGCTCAGCACCCACAGAGCCGGAGAGACTCTGGCTGGTGAGCGGCTGGGTACCCCCCGCAGGGCAGGCCGGTGTCTGCCTTCCCCTCCTGCTCCACAGTGCACTGTGCCTGCCCATGCCCGCAGGCAAGCCTCCCGCAACCCAGAGGGAAGAAGCAGAACCGTCCTCGCTGCAGGGAGCAGGGTGCCAGCCTGGACATGCCAAGGGAACCACCGGGAATGAGACGGAGCAGAGAGAAGCGTCCAGACGTCACTGGACATGGGTGGGACCAGCACTGAGATGCAGTGGATTGTAAGGGACGAAGAGGACGCTTAGGCCATCATCCAATAGAACAGGTGTGGGACTCGCCAGCCGCAGCCGGCGTGGAGAGCTGGCCGGGGAGGATCTCGGACCGGGCTCTTGCTTAACCCAAGTGCTCAGCGCCATT
The DNA here is from genome assembly GCA_004025085.1 of Thryonomys swinderianus. Classification (NCBI taxonomy): domain Eukaryota; kingdom Metazoa; phylum Chordata; class Mammalia; order Rodentia; family Thryonomyidae; genus Thryonomys; species Thryonomys swinderianus. The sequence continues at coordinate 29,136 of PVIC010010986.1, forward strand.
CCTGCCAGGGAGGAGATTCGCAGAGAGGTCAACAAAACCACACAAGTGTTTTCTTCTGTTTTGTGTACAGCTGTATGTGTGTGCATGTGTAAGTGTGTGTGTGTGCTTGTGTGCAGTACTAGGGACTGAACTCACAGCCTTTGGACTGAGCTACCTCTCCAGCCCTTTGTTAAATTTTGAGACAGGGTCTTATTGAGTTGCTTTCTCTGGGCTCCAACTTGTGATCTTCCTGCTTCAGCCTCCCCGAGTGCTGGGAATGTAGCATTTGCCACTGTGCCTAGCCAAACACTGAGTTTTTTAAAAGAACTTTTATAAAAAATATTTTTGAAAAAAAAGAAGAAAGTAAGAGGACTATGTCTTCCCCATTTCAAAGCTTGTGATACAGCTACAGTGGGCAGGACTGTGTGGTGCGGCCAGAAGGAGACACAGAGACTGGAGAGACAGAGGAGGCCACCCAGACACAGCCCACGCGTGCCCAGCGGGCTCCCCCGGGCGAGGGACACTCGGTGAAGCGGCAGCAGCCCTGTCAGCAGGCAGTGCCACGGCAATTGCTTCTTCTTGTTAAAAACAAATCAGTTGACCAGCCTACAACATGTCTCACCCCTTGTACAAAAATTAACGCAGAAGAGCCTCTGAATTTTAGCGTAAGCCAGGACAGGGTGAGTGTTAGGGGAAATGTGGCGTCTTCAGAGATCGGGGGGAGTGGAGGGGACTGAGGTCACACGAAGCCAGCTTTGCCCTGGGAAGCTTGGAGAGGGGCCGGGAGACTGGCACCCCCCAGGAACATTTGGAAACCACGCCTCTAACAGATGCCCGGTGTCCGGGCGCAGAAGGGCTCTCCAAAGTCAGCGGCCTAGAGCAAACACTCAGTGCAAAGATGCAAGGAGTCACCCGGGGGAACAGAGACCGAAGCCAGAGTGGGCGGCACAGTGCCTGTCCCAACGGCGAGGTAAAGACAGGGCGGGCCGTGGTGAGCCTGGCTCCTCCTGCGCTCTGGCCGGCAGGGCATGAAACGGGCAGGTTCTTGGGGGACAGCTCGCCAGGCTCTTGTAGCGTGACTGTGCAGACACCAGGTGACCTGGGATTGCTCTTGGGCACTTGTCCCCGAGAAGTGGAAATTTATATTCACACAGAAACCTACACGATGTTTACACGGTTTTGTTCGTGAGCGCGAAGCCCCAGGAAGAGCCCAGAGACCTGAGCGGGTGGCTGAGGACCGTGGTCAGCCAGAAGAAAGGGAGCCAACTACGCGGTGTGGGGCCCCGGTCCCCGGGGGCTGGGCGTGGGGCTCACTCACACCGCCCCCGGCACTGGCCAAGTGTGGCAGGAGGGCAGGTCAGGGTCTCCGCGGGAAGTGGGGCGTGGCACACAGGGTGGCAGGAGGGCCCCGGGCGGGGCTGGCCGCAGACCTTCGCCGGTGCTGGGCAGCAACACCACGCTCGGGGAGCAGGCCCCATGGGCTCTGTTATTCCTCATCACTACGCGTGGCTCAGTGGTTGCCATGAAACCAATATTTTGTGTAGTTTGGAGGCCTGCGTGCGTGGCCTGTCTGTGAGTCCTGGGCGGGGCTCCTCTGGCCCAGGAACCAGCACGTCCCGGCACACGGTGCCTGGTGCAGGGACATCTCTCAGGAGGGTCCCACCTCTCCCTCAGTGCCCCACAGGCCTCGGGCGGAAGCTGAGTTTCAGCAAGGGCCAGGGTGCTGGGCACGCAGGAGGCACGTGGCTCTGCCCCGCGGCACTGTCCCCTGCATGGAGAAAGCCGGTGTCTCCCGGCCCTGCGGGGCAGCGGAGGGGCTGTGGCCATGCCAGGTCACCTGCTGACGGCAGGACGGAGGAGTGAGGTCTCCTGGGGACAGGGCTGTGGTCACCTCCAGTGTTTGCTCGCTGGCGCCTCCGTGGGCCCCGCCGGGACCCTGGCTGGGCCACGCTTCTCGGCTGTGAGTGCGCATCGCGCCCCTCCATGGGCTGTGTCCCCACCTGCAGTCCTTCCCCTGCCGGGCGAGCTGGGCCCACCCCCTCCTTCCACAACCCTGAGCTGGAACCAGCCTGTCCGTGCCCTGGGTCCTTCCCAGGCTGGCGCCCGCGGGTCAGTATGCCCAGGTGTGTCCCAGGTCTGCCCAGCTGTCTTGGGTGTGGCCCAGAAGTGTGTCTGGTGTCCTGGGCGTGCCCACCAGATCTCACTTGTGCCTTAGCTGTATCTCAGGTATGTAAGTGTGCCGCAGAAATGCCCCAAGTGCCCTCGTCGTGTTCACGTGTGTCTTGGGTGTGCTCCAAATGCATCTCACATGTGTCTGAGGTGTGTCTCAGCTGAGGCCGCGCCTGGGCGCACCCTGCTCGGGTCTCAGATGGGCCCTGCTATGTCCCAGTGGCCCGGGTAAGCACCAGGTACGTCCTGGGTATGCCCGCCTCTTCACTGCCCAACATGTCTTCCCTCCCCTGGCGCCCCGGCCTGAGCGACATCTGCGTGTCCGGCCAGCTGGTCTCTGTGTCACCCAGCCTCTGCCCAGTCCTGCTTTGAGGGGAGGACCTGGCTTGAGGCTGCTGGCGCAGCACCCCGAAGCCCCGGGTCTTAACACTCGGGGCTCGCACTGTGGGGGTTCACTCTAGATTCCTGTCATCAGGAGTTTGCCTTCTCGAGAAACCCAGGAGGGAACAGGCCACCATCTTCGAAGGACGGTTTCTCGCGGGACCTCGCTCTCCTCCCACAAGGAGCCCCTCGGGCGCTGCTGCCCACTGGGGCAGGGCCTGGCCTCGTCCTTCCTGGGGGAGCAGAGCTGGCCCCTCGGTAGGAGGCCGGCTGGAGGCTCTGTCTAATCCGATTTGGAGCAGCTTAGGGGATTGCCCTTTTCTGGAGCGCGCTGGTCTCTCCTGAGGCGTCCCCCATGACCCCGGGGCTAGGATTTAGCCTGGTGCTGTGTCAGCCCTGGGCTCCTGGGGCTTCCCGGTGGGTCCCAGCGTCCTGGCTGTGGCTGGGTCGTCTCCATCGTGCTGGGAGGGCAGTCACAGGCCACAAGCCCAGGACGCCAGGTCAGGCCCCGTCTGGAAGTGTGTGCCTGGGCTGGGTCCCGGCAGCGGCAGGATGGACTTCGGGGCCCTGGAGACTGTGGTGGCGAACTCCGCCTTCATCGCCGCCCGGGGCAGCTTTGACGGGAGCAGCGCCCCTTCTTCCCGGGACAAGAAATACCTGGCCAAGCTCCGGCTGCCCCCGCTGTCCGAGTGCGAGGGCCTCCGCAGCAGCCTCAGCCTCGGGTTCGACAGCGTGTGCGTAGAGCAGCCCATCGGAAAGCGGCTCTTTCAGCAGTTCCTGGGGGCCGACCGGAAGCACGAGCCGGCCCTGGGGCTCTGGAGGGACATCGAGGACTATGACACGGCCGACGAGGACCTGCGGCCGCAGAAGGCCCGGGCCCTGCTGGCCCGGTACCTGGAGCCCCAGGCTGAGCTCTTCTGTGGGTTCCTGGACGGGGCCCTCGTGGCGCAGGCGCAGGAGGCCGTGGCCGGGGGCCAGGACGGGCTTCTCCAGCCGCTGCTGCGCGCCGTGCTGGCGCACCTGGGCCAGGGGCCCTTCCAGGAGTTCCTGGGCAGCCTCTACTTGCTGAGGTTCCTGCAGTGGAAGTGGCTGGAGGCACAGCCCCTGGGCGAGGACTGGTTTCTGGACTTCAGGGTGCTGGGCAAGGGCGGCTTTGGGGAAGTGTCAGCCTGCCAGATGAAGGCCACTGGCAAGATGTACGCCTGTAAGAAGCTCAACAAGAAGCGCCTGAAGAAGAGGAAGGGGTACCAGGTGAGGGGCAGGGCCCACAGCGGTGGCGGCTCCCGGGCACGCAGGACCTGCTGGGTCCTGGCTGGGGCTTGGGGTCCTGCCGCTTGGACTCCCGGTTCTCGAGGTCCTCGGCCCTCAGTGGCCTCACAAAGGAGCATCCTGGGAAAGTCTTGGCTACGGGCCCAGGCCCGGCCCACACCGCCCACAGACACAGGAGGCGCGGGGCGGAGCCTGGCCGGAATGCTTCTGCAAGGCAGGTCCCCTGTGCTTCTGGGGTGCAAAATCATTTCTTCACAGGTTTCTCAGGGTGTGGCACAGTAAAACCCGGCACAGGCTGCCCCATCTGCCCTGCCCTGCCGGGGCCAGTGAAAGCCGCTTAGTGTCCAAGGGACTCAGACGCCTGCTGCCCAGCAGACATCACCACAGGCGGGCAAAGCTCTCAGGGGACAGCAGCCCTGTGCAGGTTCCTGGTCCCACCAGAGAGCGAATGTCAGGTGCTCACGGCAACCGTCAGATGGGCCGGAGGGTCCTTGCCAGGCTGCGGAGTGAAGTGACTACCTCACGGTGCTCTCATGGCAGCTGTTTCCGGTGGATCTTCTTTCTTGAGACAAGGTCTTACTATTTTGCCCAGATTGGCCCGAACTTGTGAGTTTTCTGCCTCCACCTCCCGAGTGCTGGTGTCACCTGTGTGTGCCATCCCTCCTGGCTGATGACAGTTGCTAAAGAACAGCTGTGCTGAAATATAATCCACATGCCAGGCTGTTCCTATTTATCTTTAATCCAGTGGCAGAGTCCTCCCTGACCTAAGGCAAAGCGAGGCAGACTGACTGGGACCTCGAGAGGCCTAGGGCAGGCAGGGTAGAGCGGCGTGGAGCGGGCTGGAGGGCCTTCGGGGGCAGCTGCCAGCGTGGAGGGTCCCTTCGGACACTGGCAGCCCCGCCGCACCCTGAGACTCCACGCCTGCGTCTCTGGGAAGCGCGTCGCCGCGCTGTGGCCCTGGCCTCTGCGGCCTGCCTCAGGCCTCTCTCCCTGTCCCCTCAGGGCGCCATGGTGGAGAAGAAGATCCTGGCCAAGGTGCACAGCAGGTTCATCGTCTCCCTGGCCTACGCGTTCGAGACCAAATCGGACCTCTGCCTGGTCATGACCATCATGAATGGAGGCGACATCAGGTAGATGTGGCCCCAGGGAAAGCCTGCACCAAGGGGCATGGCCTCAGCCCCATGTCGAATGGGTGCCCTGAGCCTGGCCTGGGCCTCTGGGAGACTGGCACCGGTGCCAGCCCTTGGCACCAGAGCAGCAGGGAGATGGCGCGGCTTTGGCCTAGGCCAGGATCACCCAGCTCTAGGCTGGCCCATCGCATGGTCTCAGAGGGAAGGACTGCCGGCCAGCTAAGCAGCTGCTACTTTTCTCTTGCTGAGACATAATATCTGACACCAAAGTGGGAAATGTTTATGTGGCTCACAGCTCGTGAGGGTTCGGTCTATAATTGGCTGGCTTCAAGGCAGAGGGGCAAAGCGGCAACAGGTCATGGTGGTGGAAGCCACAAAAGCAGCCAGAGACCGCTGGGCGTGGTGGCTCAGGCCTGTCATCCCAGCGCTCGGGAGGCAGAGACAGGAGGATCGCTGAGTTCAAGACTTGCCTGGGCTACATAGTGAGTTCAGGGCCAGCCTGGACTACAAAGCGAGACCCTGTCTCAGAAAAACCAAAAAGCAACCAGAGACCTCGCAGTGTCTCCCTGCCCCTTTTGTCTTATTCAGAGTATGTAAGGTGGCAGCACTTGTACCCATCACCCTCGGCCCTTGGGCCCAGCATTGCAACAGGAATCTCACTCTCGGGATTCACCTCCAAAACGGCCCCACCTCATTCTCATCTAAACACAAGGCATCGCAGGGACCTAACTGCTCTGTGCCTCTATTTCCTTGTAAAACGGGAATCCAAAACAGAAAGTAAGAAGAGTTGAGACGTTAAGCACAAGCACCAACCAATCCCCCATGAGGAATGTAATCACGCGGCGCCGCGAGCGGGTGCTGTTAAAAACAGGAGTTAAAAATCTGAGAAATGAATTGAAAAACAAAACAAAAAGCTGGCGGACTGGAGGGCTAGCTCAGTGGTTCCGGCGCCTGCTTCACAAGCGCAAGGTCCTCAGTTCGATCCCCGGTAACCACATGCAATGCTGGGCGTGGAGACTCACGCCCACCGGCAATCAATACCACACACCGCAGTGCCGGGCATGGTGGCTCACGCCTGTCATCCCAGCACTCGGGAGGCAGAGGCAGGAGGATTGCTGAGTTCAAGACTTGCCTGGGCTACATAGTGAGCTCAGGGCCAGCCTGAACTATGAAGCAAGACCCTGTCTAAAAAAAAAAAAAAAATTGGTAACTGAACCCAAAGTCAAAGAAGGTGTGTCATGTACAGGTACAAGTTCTCAATGTTAAATGCGAGGAGACCCTAACCGCCGGGGCTTTCAAGTCCAGAGGCAGCCGTCCTTGGGCCCATGCCCGTGTCTCTGAGGAAACCTGGCGCCAGCCTCCCTCAGGAGGAGCGCGCGGCCCACACCGCCACCCAGTGTGCGACGGGGACGCTCACAGCCTCCTCCACGCGCTCCGCCCTGGCCCGCGTCCTGCCTGGGCAGCACGAGCAGGAGAGGCCGGCGCAGCAAAGGGAGCTCTGGGGAGGACAGGAGCTCCGGGCTGGCCGCATGCTTCCCCGAGGGGTGGAGCTGCCCGGCCCCACGGCCCCCAGGCGCCCGGGAACACCTGTCGCCGCCTGGGGACTTCGGGGAGCCCTTCCTGAGGCCCCGCTGTCCCCAGGTACCACATCTACAATGTGGACGAGGAGAACCCCGGCTTCCCGGAGCCCCGCGCCGTCTACTACACCGCCCAGATCATCAGCGGCCTGGAGCACCTGCACCAGAGGCGCATCGTCTACCGGGACCTCAAGCCGGAGAATGTGCTGCTGGACAGTGAAGGTGAGGCCGGCCCTGGAGCTGACCCGCCCGGCCCGCCCGGCCCCAGGGGCGCCCAAGACTCTACCCTGCGAGGCGTGGGTATCGGGCGCTCGTGTGCGTGGAGGGTGATGTGAGTGTATGCACGGTGTGCGCTGTGACTGTGGGTGGCGCCCGTGGCGTAAGTGAGTGCTGCAGCTGGGTGTGTGTGCGCGCACGGGGCACCTTGGCCCCTGACCCCTCCGTGTCCGGCTCAGGCAACGTGCGGATCTCCGACCTCGGGCTGGCCGTGGAGCTGCAGGAAGGGCAGAGCAGGACCAAGGGCTATGCGGGGACCCCAGGTGAGCTGGAGCCCGGCGAGGGGCGCTGCTCCCGCCGCCCTCCTGCAGTGCTACGGGCCGACACGCAGAGCGGGAGGGAGCCAGCGAGGGGCCACCACACGCAGTGCACACCTCGCGCCTGGGCCCTGGCCTGTGCACGGGCCTCTGCGTCTGCGTCTTGCTGCTGCGGCTACCTTGCCCGGCCCGTCTGCTTCCTCCTCACCCCGCTCACCTCCGTGGCGGGCAGCAGGTTGGGGGTGTGTCCCGTGCGGGGGCAGAAGCAGGGAGGAGTGAGGCGCCCGAAGCAGCTTCTCATCCGCCATCGTGGCTGTGTGGCTCTGGGGGACTCACTCGGCCCCTCGGAGCCTCTGCGCCGTGTGCCATGCAGGCGTACCGAGAGATCTGGTGTGGCTGCTGTGCCTGGCGCCGTGTGGTTTTGCAGGGAGACGCTGCCTGGGAGGCCGGGCTTGGGTAGCCGAGGATGGGGCCTGCCCTCTGGTGGCCGCACAGGCTGACTTGGGAAGGAATGTCCCTTCTGGAGGAGGGTGGCTCCCGCTGACCCTGCGGGGCTCTGAGAAGACGTTTTGGAAGCAGCGATCCAGTCCACCCCGAAGCCCTGAGAGGCTCGGGGGGACACCCTGGGTCTCCGCCGTCCTCCTCAGCTGGGACCGGAAACTTTGCCTCGGGTTCATGAGCTGACCCCAGTGGCCACCAGGAGGCGCTGTGGCTACTGCCATGTGCCCAGGGCAGGGATGGGGCGCAGGCCCTACTCAGACGGCGCGGCAGCTACCAGCTATGCCTCAGGGACCAGCTTTGCTGTGGCCTGGCCGTGTTCCGAGAGACACAGGCTGCGGGCATCCCGCAGGCACAGAGGCCCTTTGGACCCCAACTGCAGCTGAGGCTCCCACATCACTGCTCTGTGGCCATCACTTCTCTGCACCGTGTCCAGCCAGCGGCTGGGGGAGCAGGTGCAGGGCGGCAGCGTCCCCTGTGCCCCCCGTGCAACCCCTGCGGGTTCCAGGCCTGCGGGAGGGCGTGTCCTCAGGTCCGCGGGTCTGGGCCCGCAGGACAGGATGGTCCCCGCACCAGGCTGGACTCCGCAGTCTCGGCAGCTCTGCCCTGACCTGGAGCTCCTGAGCCGCCCCCGAACAGCCTCAGCGGCAGTCCGGACGGCAGTGGGACTCGGGGTGCTCCGCTCGGCCCCGGGCTCTGCCTCCTCAGCTCTCTGGGGGAGACGCCGCGTGCTGTTGGCCAGCGCTGCTGTGCCAGGAGGCTGAGCCACCAGACTCCAAGCACAGCAGGACCGAGACAGCGCATGGCGACCCCGCACCAGCCCACGCAGCCCAGTGTTGTCTCGGATGCCCTGGGACTTGGCAGCTGGCAGGCCTTGCGCCCCGGCTGCGGTCCGGCCCTCTGAGGGGCGGGCACCACACTGACTGGACGACACAGCCAGGCTCATGTCAGCGTCTGTATCCTCGCCTGGGCGAGCTACCTAGGCGTGCTCAAGTGTAAACCAGTTGTGGGTCTTGGGTGGGCTCCAGGGCTGTGTGCTGGCCCTGGGACAGGCAGGAGAAGCCTGTGCCACCTGAGGGCCTTCGTCCTTACCCTGGGACCGGGGTCTGCAATGGCACTACTCACCTGTGTGTGCAGCCTCTGCAGTGGGAGCTCGAGGTGCCACAGAGGGGAGGAGGCATCACACCACGTGTGCAGCACGGGGTTCCCAACCAGGCCGACTGTCCCCCCCCGGACGTGGGGTGTGCTGGGGGGGGAAGCTGGGTCAGGTGGTACAGAGGCTCCGTTTCATCTGGGGGGTGCTGCTGCCACCTGAGACCGGGTGCTGCCCAGCATCCCAGGCGGCTGCAGGGACTTTCTGTCCCAGGTGCTGACAGGCCGAGACCCCTGGGCCTGGCACCATCACGGCAACTCTGTTAAGTCTGGGGTTCTTGGGTCTGGCAGGCTTCATGGCCCCTGAGCTCCTGCGGGGTGAAGAGTATGACTTCTCTGTGGACTACTTCGCCCTGGGCGTCACGCTGTACGAGATGATCGCAGCCAGGGGACCCTTCCGTGCCCGCGGGGAGAAGGTTGGTGCCTTGGCGCTGTCTGCCGTGGCTCTCGGGGCCTGTCCCGGGCCAGCCCGAGGGTGGGTGCAGGCTCCCGGCCGCTCGTTCTGGGGCATAGCCCTGGGGCCTGCCAAGCCCTGGACCCTGGGGCCGCTGTGGGACGTCACCTTGTCCTTGGCCCCAGAGCAAGCGCGGCCCGGCAGTCACCCCCGGGCTGAGTGCTTTCCGCTCTGAGCTCGGATGACCCAGGGCTGAGAGGGACGGCGCCCCGACATGCAGCACTGTGGGTGACCCGTCCCACCTGTGCCAGCCCCGAGACCATGAGGGAGCCTGGCTTGCCAGCCCTGTCTCAGCCCATCTTGGCCAAGGCCCCAGCCTAGTGCCCGGGCCCAGAGGTACAGCACGTGTCTGTTCCCCCTCTTCAGCCACAGCGGGAGTGGAGGTCCTGGGGCCACAGGTGACAGCCAGGGCATCTGTCTGCACCCCCCAGAGGGCCTCGGCAGCATGGACGCCCCTCTGGGGGGTGGCCAGGAATGAGGCCTATACCACAGCTCCTGTCTTCTGAAGCAGGAGCTGGACCCTGGCCCGGCTGTGGTCTGGGGGCTTCACTTTTTGTTAGATTTCCTTTGTGAAGTAGTTGCCCAGATGCACTGATGAAGTCAACCAGGGCTCCCTAAGATGCTCTGTAGCCCAGTTTTGGCCCCTGGTGTTGCTGGTGGGTGCGGCTGCCTTAACCCTGAGTCCTGGGGCACGAAGGTCCAGGCCCTGGTCGAAGGACTGTCTGGCCAGAACCTGCCCCCTGCCCCCTGCTGCAGGTGGAGAATAAGGAGCTGAAGCAGCGGATCCTCTCGGAGCCTGTCAAATACCCAGACAAGTTCAGCTCGGCCAGCAAAGACTTCTGCGAGGCGCTGCTGGAGAAGGAGCCTGCGCGGCGCCTGGGCTTCTGTGAGGGCAGCTGCGACAGGCTGCGGGCGCACGCCCTCTTCGGGGGCATCAGCTGGAGGCAGCTGGAGGCCGGTACTGTCATGGGCGAGGGATGCGGCCGGTGCCACGGGACCCCAGCCCCTGCCTCCGGACGGCTCCAGCCCTCCGCTCTCCCCGGCGCACCCTGGCCAGCAGGGGATGTGCGGAGCCTGGGCGGTGTCACTTTGACTCTGGACCCCAGTCAGTTGAACGTGGCTTCCACTCTGTGCTCTGAGGGCCACAATCCAGCGAGACAGGCAGTGCCACTCACCCTGTGCCGTGGCACAGGCTCTAGGCCTGTCTGTGAGTGTCTGTGTGTCTCCACTCACGTGTGACAAGGGCCTGGCCTCAGAAGGAGACTGAGCTGAGGGTCTGAGTCAGAGTGTCACAGTGGAGCATGCGGGGGAAGGGGCCTCGGGGAAGTCCAGGGCCGGGAGAAAGGCCAGGGCCACAGGGCAGCAGGGTCGCAGGCGCGCCCAGGGTCATGAGAAAGTGCACGGCATGGGAAGAACAGCCCTGGAGGCAGCCAGCGGGGGTCATTCGGTTGGATGGCTGTGCAGGTGGGGTGCTCCCGGGTGGGCAGGTGTGCGGGAAGGAGGTGCAGAGGCAGACGCTGGGAACAGGTGTGTCTGGAGTGGCTGAGGACAATGCTGCTTGGGGGTCCTGGCACATCCAGAGGAGAGGCTGCGAGGACGCTCGTCCGTGGGGCCGTGCGAGGGGCTGCAGTCTCGCAGGAGGACTGGCCGGATCCATGCTTGGGAGGAGGCCTGGGACAGGGTCTGGGAAGGCTGGAGTTGGCTCAGGCTGAGCGTCCCGGCTGGGCTTTCGGTCCCCAGCTCTGTCCATAGACATTCAGGCCCTGAGGGCTGGGCCTGCGTGGGCTGCTGGCCTTCTCTGCTGGCCGCCGGGCCCCTCTGGTTTCCACGGAGCTGTGGCAAGGCCTCGTTGACGTGTGTGTGCCCTGTCTCCTGCCAGGGATGCTCATCCCTCCCTTCATCCCGGACTCCAGGACTGTCTACGCCAAGGGCATCCAGGACGTGGGAGCCTTCTCCACCGTCAAAGGTGTGGTCTTCGACAAGGCGGACACGGAGTTCTTCCAGGAATTTGCCTCCGGCAACTGCCCTGTTCCCTGGCAGGAGGAGATGATTGAGACTGGCATCTTCGGGGAGCTGAACGTGTGGCGCCCTGATGGGGAGATGCCTGATGACATGAAGGGGGTCCCTGCAGAGCAGGCGGCTCCCGCGTCCAAATCGGGGATGTGTCTGGTCTCCTAGCCTGGCTCCCGGGGGAAGCAGGCAAAGGAGCTGCGCCGAGCTTGACGGAGGAGGCCGAGGCTGTGACGTCAACGTACGGTGCACCCCGCAGCCACGGTGCACCCCGCAGCCTCAGTCCACGGGAAGCCCTGGTCCTGAGCCGAGGCTGCTGTCATGGGAGCAGGGGCTGCCGTGGGTGCAGAGCAGCGTGCAGCCAGAGCCTAGAGCAGGAGCCTCTGATGCGGCCGACCCCTCCCTTTGCCTGGCTTCACTCAAGACACAGATACGTTCCTAACGGAACGAGCCAAGAAGACACCAGTGCCCCGGGACTCCGGGGTGGATGTACAACTGACTGGCTCTGCTCGGACCCCCACGCCTTGAATGTCCCGGGCTGCCATCGTGGGACTTGCGCCACCCGTTAGCTCAGGGCTGGGACTGTGGCCTGCTCTGCTCCTGCCCCTGGACCAGAGGGACCCTTGCAGCCACCCGGACACCCCTACGCGTCCTGTTTCCTCAGCGCCTGTTCTAGCCACTGCTTTGCCTTCCAGACATTCTCATGCAGGGAGGCTGAGTCCTGAAGGGACACCCGACCTCCCCGGGAAATGGCACGGCTGGCTGCCTCACACAGCCAGGCCACAGGCCGGGGATGGACTGCTGAGTCCTTAGTCAGCACCACGTGCGGCTGGATGTCCGTGTCCTCAGATCCTCAGTGTGCGGTGCCATGGTAATCAGCCGGCCTGCTGCAGGGACACGGACCCGACATTCACAACTTAAAAAGAGGGAGGTTTAATTGGCTCAGGATTTCAGGGGATTCATTCCACGGCCAGCTGGCTGCAGTGCAAGAATGCACGGCAGAGGGTGTGGTGGAGGAAAGCTGCTTAGGGAGTGGCGGCCGGGAACGCAGAGCAGCGCCGGAGAGGGAGGGTGGGCCACAGTTCACGGCCACCCAGAGGACGCCGACGAGTCCTCCAGGCACCCCCTGCGCGGCTCCCAAGCCGGTCAAGTGGACAGAGGGCAGTTCAACCGCCGCAGGTGGGTGTCCGGCCCCTCATCAGTACCAAACGTGGCAGACGCTCGTTTCGCTAGACACTACCAAGTGTGGTGGACACCTGTGCCTTCAGGTAGTTGGCACCGAGTGTGCTCAGGCCTATCTGCAGGTGTCACTGGGTGAGGCGGGTGGCTGCATCTGTAGACAGAGCTAAGTGCGGTAGACGCCTGTGTCCTCTGTCAGGCAGCAGCCAGTGTGATGTTTGCCCCGTCTCCAGTCAGACAGCACCACGCATGGTGGGCACCTGTGTCCTCACAGAGGCAAGACACCTGGTGCAGGTCTGTCCTCAGACGGGACCAGGCATGGCAGATACCGCGTCCTTGGAAGTCACGAGGTGTGTGCTAGACACTTGCGGCCTCAGTCAGCGCTGTGATGGATCCCAGCGTCCTAAGACAATTCATGCCATGTGTGGTGGACATCTGTGTCCTCAGTCACACCTCATGTGGGTGATGCCATGTCCTCAACAGTCATGCTTTGTGTGGAGAAAATGCATGTCCTTCGGCATCTGTGTGGTGTATGAGGTTTATGTGTGTTCTAAATCAGCACTGAGAGTGGTAGATACCTATGTTTTCAGCAGTCATACCATGTGTGGAGGAAGCCATGTCCGTAGGCATATGTGTGGTGTGTGGCCTGTACCTGTGTCCTCAGTCAGCTCCAACCGTGGTGGACACGTGTGTCCTCAGGCAGCACTCCTAGTGTGGAGGAAGCCATGTCCATAGGCACATGTGTGGTGTGTGGCGTGTACCTGTGTCCTCAGTCAGCACCGACTGTGTTGGACACGTGTGTCCTCGGTCACTCCTAGTGTGGAGGAAGCCATGTCCGTAGACACGTGTGTGGTGTGTGGCGTGTACCTGTGTCCTCAGTCAGCAC
>PVIC010010987.1:0-42340 GCA_004025085.1 Thryonomys swinderianus
ATCCCAGCACTCGGGAGGCAGAGACAGGAGGATTGCTGAGTTCGCGGCAGCTTGCCTGGGCACCATAGTGAGCTCAGGGCCAGCCTGAACTACAAAGCGAGACCCTGTCTCAAAAAGCAAAAAAAAAAAAAAAAAGAAGTTTAATTGTGTTACATGTTGTTCATGTGTTTTGAGGTTCAGTCTAATCATCTACAATTCAGTAAACATTGCACTTAAAATCAGTAGGGAAGAAATGATTATTCAATCAGTAATGTTGAACGAATTCACAAAATCTGTGGAAATATAGTTAGACATAAAATACAGCTAGACACTTATAAAGTACACAAAGTTAAATTGTAAAGTGAAATAGCTGGAGAAAAAAATTAAAGAATACCATGTGACATCTGAAAAAAATATAAAAAGTTTACGTGTCAATGTCCATTAGTAAATTACTGTCAATGGACTCCCAGTGCTGGTTCCCTGCTATCGCAACAGAACTGAGGAGCTGAGGAAGAGGCTGTGCTGCCCGCTGGCTCCACTGATTCACCATCTGGCCCTTTCCAGAAGGTCTGCTGACTCGTGTATGGGGTGGTAAACCGGGTTCTCTTCGTCACTGTCACTGCACATGGCGATCAAATACAATACAAAGATAATAATATATTGTAATAAATATACTTACTACCAATACATTTGGTAGAACTGTAAAATTCATAGAATGTTTTTAATGTAAAAAAATACTGTAGTAAGGCTGGAGGGGTGTGTGTGTGTGTGTGTGTGTGTGTGTGTGTGTGTGTGTGTGTGTAAAATGGTAAAGCATTTTCCCAGCATGTACAAGCCCTGGGTTCAATTCCTATCCCAGCAAAAAAAAGAACATATTCAATCAATAAGGTACGATAGCAGTGAACCCAGAAATTCAGACTCCAGGCCCTCAGACTGGGACTAGGACTAGCAAGCCCCACTCCCCGAGAAGTTAAACAGCTTTCCAGGTTTATCAAGTACCTGGAAATAATACCCATGAAATTTGGTATTACTTAAGTCCTGTCATTCAGAGTTGTTAATATCCTGAAACGATTACTACCAAGTTCTGTAACATATTTATCTAAAAAGCAAGTTTTAGGTTAACCTATATGAAACTGGCACTATTCTATACATTACTATGAAATCAAAGACAGTCCCAGATTAAACAAATGATCCCAAGTGTGGACGAAGTGAAAGAACCCAAAACTGACATTACTTTCAGCAAAACAACAATATCAACCACCACACTGATTAATATAGCTACTTAATTTGTTTTATGGCCTCTCAACATTGTATTTGCCATCTTAATTTACCTTGTACAGGTGCTATAAACTAAGACATCTACTTCACGTTTAACACAATAAGTAAGATTTTGACAAACACAGTCAGGTCCTACGAGAAGGAGAGACACTTTTCTCGGAAAAGGAAGTTCACAAGTTTGAGAGCCATGTGCGTCCTTCTTGCACTGTCTAAGCACTCTAGCACATCAGTGTGAGGAAGGTCCAGGAGGAGCCAGAAATAACCTCCTCCTGGTCCATCTCACAAGTGTGGGGTCCGTGGGAAACTGCAGAGACCTAGTAGCAGAATGAAGAGGGCAGCACAAGATCCATGACTTTCACATCCAAAACAAAGCACTTAACCTTTGCGAGTCTCAGTTTTCCCTTCCCTAAGATAGGGATTGTGGTTTGCACTGCAGGGCTATGCAAACATTAGAGGTGCTCTAGGTCAGTGAGACACGGCACATTATCTAACATGTTCAAAGCAATTAACCATGTGCCAGACATTTCCTGCACATAAAACATGGGCATCAATTCAGAAAATGATTACAACTACCACACTTGAATGAAGTAGGCACCAACACAGTCTGCTTTTAAACATGAAAGAGCTGACACACTCCGACTTTCAGTAATGTGCCCAAGGTTGTGAAACTGGGCAGACTTGGCCCAGTTGTCTACGGCCAGAAGGAAGCTTGCTTTCTTTTGCACAAAACTACTCAGTCTCCGTGACACCGATGTCCAGTTTACGCAAAGATCTCTTCTAAACCTAACCACAATCTTCAAAACACCATTGTCTACAGGTTCCTCCAAACCACCAGAGTACGAAGCATTCCAGAATGCTAGCTACTTTTCCATTGACACTAAATTTCACTCTATACAAGCTGGGACACAGAGAGAAATTCCATTTTTGAAAAACTTTCAAAGTTCTATCTGACAGCAGTGAACAATCGATTTCCCCCACTGCTCAGGATTCCGAAGGCCCCCGCGTGCTCCCTTTGTGCATGTCCTTGAAAAGGCTGGAGAAAACCACCAGGCATGCTAAGCGCTCATGGGAAGGAGCCGGAAACATCAGCCTGATGTTTATTGTACGGGTGAAACACCACTTGATTAACACTACAAAGTTGTTGCATTTAACCTGCAAGAGGGTCATGTTTTTAAAAATAAGACTACTTTATTCTCATCTTCTGTTTCCCTTCCATAGAACAAAGCATTAAAGACAAAAAGAAGTCAGTTTTAGTGCCATCAACAAATAAGGTTTTCATTTTTAAAAGGCAAATAAATGATTAACAGAATTAGAATTTTAGAAAGAGGCAAAATGTTACTAGGTGTAACATTCTGAAATTCTAATTCTGTTCATCATTTCTTTGCAATCACCCCTAAACACCATCCCCTGAAATCTGTGCACTGTACTGAAATATGTTTTAAAGCTGTCAGGGGGGCAGCTTTGCTGGAGAGGGCCTACACGGGACAGCAGGGATTTACTTCCAAAAAGCTTAACCCAAACTGTGCTGTACTTTTTCTCCGTACTGTTCCAACCCTGAGGGGGGGGCTACTGGACCACAGTATTATATGAACATGCTAAAATGGCAGATCTAAAGGCAAACACGAGCCCCTCTGAGAATCAACCCAAGTAATACTGCCTTGAAATAAACAGAAAATCTTAGAGAGACACTATGAAAGCCATTTCTCCCAGACTCTGACAAAGAAAGTTGGGGAAACTGAAAGCACAGGGGTGAGTCAGGGTGGTAACAGCAGTCCCCGCCCCTGTGGCGACCTGAGTCGAGGTCGCCGTCCCAGCCGTGGTCTTCTCGGGCCTCGTGGCAGTGGGCTGCACGCTCCCCGCGCGCCAGACCCTGCGGTCGGAGCGCCGCACAGACCGTCTCCCTGAGTCCCTCTGACAAGCTCGCGAAGTGACCCAGGTGACGCGACCCTGGGCAGATGACTCAAGCCTCTCTATTCCTCAATTCCCTTCTTTGTGAATGAAGATAAGAATATTACCTATCTCGCAGGGGGTTGTGAGATTTAAGTGTGTTAAAAATATGTGGCGTGCTTAAAACAGTGTCGGGCATATAATAAACACCATGAAGGCTAGATGTTACTAATTATTCATACAGTATTATTCAACTTCAGACACAAGGAAACTGAGGCAAAAGGGCAGCTATGTTTGAGGTTACACAGCAGGTCAGGCTTTCTGACTTGTTATCTCAAAAAGACCCTGAGTTTTCAAATCCGGTTTTTTTGTTTTGTTTTGTTTTGTTTTGTTTGAGATAGTGTCTTGCTTTGTAGTTCAGGCTGGCCCTGAGTCACTGTAGCTCAGGTAAGCCTTGAATTCAGCAATCCTCCTGCCTCTGCCTCCCGAGTGCTGGGATTACAGATTTGAGCCACCATGCCCAGCACTGTGCTATGTGGTACTGATTACTGGTGATACTGAGTCACCACAACCAGTATTGTTGTATGTGGTCACCGGGGATCGAACCAGTGACCTTATGCTTGCTAGGCAGTCACTGGAACCACTGAGCTAAATCTCTGGCCCTGGTACAGATATTTTTAGGTTTATATGGCATCAAGCAACATTTTTCAGTAACACAGTAAGGGTCAACTGAGGATGTGACTAAGTGTCCACAAGGTCAAGAAAGTCCACTGGATGCTGAGATTACTCTAAATACCACGTGGCCCCAGGTGCAGCCCAAAACTGGGTTCTTGGGAGACAGGAAGTATATACAAACACTTTCATTTGGAATAACAACAGAAAACTGCACAAATAAAAGCAGCAAGAAGCACATCTTAAACTGGTTCCTATGGAGGAAATACCCTGCATTGAAATGTCCTCCTTACACACTCTCCCCGCCTTATTCTTGGGTCCACTGAATTCTGTGGCCTTCTCTACATTTTATGGTTGATTTTATCCTCATTTTAGGCACTGCTCTGATCCTTTGGTAATTATGTCAGAAGGGAAAATGTTTAAGCCCGAAACTTAACAATAAGGAGAATGAAAAACATTGATGTAGCAAAAATGTAATCTTTTGATCATTATACAACTCGTTTCATATAACTCATTTCTTTATCATTCCAATAAGATACGCTTCTGCTAGTTTTAAAAGATTGCGATCAGAATGATTATCCCTCAGGTAACAGCTACCATATAAAATACCAAGAGATTTATTTCTACAATCGCAGCAAAAACTGAAACTCATCATTTGTTTCTATTTTTTTTAACAAAATAGAAATAAACAAGAATAAGGTCTACAACTATTTTTCCTTTAGTAAAATAGGGTAGCAATTAAAAACCTACAGGATATAACTAGTTGGAATACTGAAGCTACACTAAGAAAACTTCTGGTTCACAACAAAAAGCCACTCTTCTGGGTACAGGTCAAGTACTCAATTTCTATTCACTAACGGTGAGTGACTTTTTATGACAGACTTATTAGATGTGATCTATGTGCCAGTCTGTTAAGAATTCTTTAAAAAAGTTAAAATATTTTAGTGGTCAGCCAAGTCCACAAAGAACCAGCACGCCAGCTTCGGGTACCTTTTTTAATGCCAAGCAAAGGCTGGCCTGGAACCACATGATGATTCAGGCACATGGCCAGGTAACATGAGACAGCTTAGTGCCAACTCTGGATAAACTCCACAAAAGAAACACATATTTGCCTATGTCAAGAGATCAGAATGTATCAACTTCTTCCTGCATTATCAGAAAAATGACAGGAAGTAAAAACAAGAAGGAAATTGATATAAGACATTCATATGCATACAACATTGATGAGCTCATCTGAGATTTCTAAGTCTGAGGGAGGAGTGAGGTTTTAGAATAAAAACTGAATCTGTAAAATAATTGAATGTACCATTAAAATGTGGGTAAAAATTGAGTCCTTTTTGCTCTTTTTCCTGGTAAGACCTCTGTCATTTATACTATTTAAAATTAACGAGATATATAAGTAAAGATGAACACTCAAAATTTCTTATGTAATTTATATTAATTAGTTTTCTTGCCCTATATCCTGTGTATCATACAGTAGATAACCCTTCTGTACCTACTGACATAATCTGTGACAGTTTAGTAATACAGAACTAATTTACCACATTTTCCATTTTTTTTAAATATATATGTCTACCACACCCAGTGGGATGGTTTAAATTGTGCTCTACAAGAAGGCATTCAAGGCTCAGCTTCCTGTAACCGCAAATGTGACTTTATTTGGAAATAGGGTCTTTACAGATGATCGGTAGGAAGAGGCCATTGACTGGACCCTAATCCAATACGACTGCGTCCTTTTTAAGAAGCAGAAACTTGAACAAAGAAACAGCCGCACAGAGAAGAATGAAATGTGAGGACACAGAAGGATAAGCCAAGAGAGGCCTGAGGTTACCAGAGTGCTGGCTGGAGAGAGGGACCTACAGAATGTCCGTCCCAGCCTCCGGGGACCCCAACCCAGCCACTGCACGGCCCTGGGGCGTGGTTTTGGTTTTGTAATCACAGAACACCAGAGTGGGAAACGTAGAAAGGACAGAAATCTACTTCTCATACTTCTGGAGACCGGGAAGACCCACTGAGGTACCTTCTTGTATCCAGTAAAGGCTTTCTTGCTTTATGGCCCAGCTGGGGAAAGTGAGAGAAGAGAGAGAGCAAGAGAAAATACGGAACCGAACACCCAGCACTAGCTCTTCCATTTTAAGTCCTGAGAGCTTCACACATATGAATTAAGCACCTCCCGTTAGAGCCTGCCTACCTCCCAATACCGCTGCACTGGGGAGCAATACAAAGACACGCTTTTAGAGCACGTGTTCCAACCGCACAGACTTCCAGCCTCCGGAACTATGAGACGATACAGTGCAGCTGTATAAGCCACTCAGTGGGCAGTGCTGTTGTTCCGCCAGTCTCAGGAAACTCATATACTTGCTGCAGGGGAACCGGCCAAGGCCTGCTCCTGCCTGCATCACACATCTGACTCCTCGCTGTGGGAAATGGAACAGAAAGCCTGCAATTCAGGTGGGAATTCAAATATTAAAACTTACTTTCCATGTTGTATTTTGTTACTCTTGACAACTGTAAATGGAATGAGGGAGGGTTATTTTCTTCATTTTTATATGTAAGAAACCTTACCCTTCTTAGAGCATTGATGATTTTGGCCAGTGTGTATGTGTGTGTACGTGTGTGTGTGTGTGTGCATGTGCATGTATATGTGTCTGTTTTATATGTATGTATACACACAATACATGAATATATGAGCCCAGGAAACCATATACCCAACATTGGCCGCTACACACCTGACCTAAAGAAAAGCTTCTATTGCTTCTGCCCACTTGTAGAAGAACAGACTCACTAGAACGCTCTAACCTACAGTGAGACTGGACCCACCACAGAACTCCACTACATATCTCAGAAAAGAAGATAAAGAACGATCGCTGTAGGACTTTCTTTTCAAGATGTCTGTCTTCTGTTTTCATTACAGTTCCAAAAAGACTACCTTTATGCATTTTCCCAGTGATCACTGACAAGCCCTCAAAATTGACTACATGCCTGTTACCTCTCTCTCTCTTATAAAAAGTGCTGCCCATGTAACTACAGGACTTAATACGGCAAGAAGTGAACTCTAAACAATTCGGGTGGCTCTGCGGGTGACCGTAGCCCTCACATCCTCTCCCCTGGGTGAGCGGTGCTCCTCCCTGAGGCTTTCTCAGGTAGTCCACATCACTGACTTTTCAAACATTCTGATGTTTCCACCGCACCAGCTTCACCCTCATAGTTTCATGACCTTCCCTCTGGGGAACAATGCCTGTTCTGCCAGCCTTTGGTCTGAAATCAGGGTGGAAGCCTTCTTCATCCCACAACTCTAACTTTCTACACGTGCCAACAACCTGCACAATGTAGAAGATACCAACATCTGCCACCAACAGGAGCAGCAGCTGAGCCCTTTTGCATCGTGCATCTTGCTGGTGGCTCTGGAGACCTCTAAGTGCCCACACAGCTGTGCAGAGAACTGAATTCTGGGGAAATGGATTTCCATTTGTTAGGCCCCAGTATTCTAGAGAATGGTTCCTCAGGGCTCTTTCTTAAAGCAAAGACTTTCCTTCACCTTTACAGTTTTGAGCCTGCAAAGGGTGCAGTCTGCTGACTCAGGGTATCATTTTATTGTCTTCTCCCAAAGTACTAGATTTTTTTTATGCTAATCTTTTCAGCAACCAAGTTCTCCTCTGCTCGAGGTCCGCAAACGCCATGTTTACTGGAGCATTCTTCCTGAACAAACTCAAAATCTTTTAATCATTCTGCTGAGCCATTTGCTCTAAATTCTCAAGGTAGAGCTGGCTAAAAGCTCCCACCAGTAGCCATACTATCATTTCAACATTAGGCTGACTTAGAATGTCTTCTTCCAGAATAATTAGTCTGCTGCCTTTCACCTCAATCTCTTACAATGTCACTGGACATAAGCCAAATGTAAACAAATTTTCTGCCAAAATATAACACATTTGGCCTGGAGTCCATTTGCCAAAGCACTCCTTGTTCCAACTGAAACCTCTTAAGCTTGGTCATTTACTAGCTGCACTTCTATCAGTATTCTGGTCTTTTGATCTCTGACCAGAACCTCCCATCAAGCTCAGCTCACAGTATTCTTCTACTGCTTCTCTAGCCAACCCTTCCACACCCTTCCAGACTCCTCCTGAAAGCGAGCCCCAAAGGCTTCTAAACTACATGATCAGTTATAGCCATAACAATGATCCCAATTCTGATACCAAATCTGTCTTAGTCACTTTCTTGTTCCCGGGACATAATACCCAACAACAACAAATTAAAGGAGGAAAGGTTTACTTCGGCTCACAGTTTGTGGAGTGAAGTTTCAGTCTACAGTCAGCTGGCTCCAAGCAGAGGTACGCAGCAGGGGCGAATGGCAAGACAGCTTGCTCGAACCTTGAAAGGCTGGAAGCAGAGATCAATCAAGGGAGGAAGGAAGACACACATTCTTCCAGGCCAGCCCACAGTGGCCCATCCTTTCCTACCAGGCTTCACCTCCCCAAATCACACCCAGCTATAAACACAAGAGAGGGCTAATCCAGTGATGAATACTGTGCCCATGGTCCAGTCACATCCCAAAATCCCCTCCTGTGAGCACATGAAGTTTGGAGGGGATGTCTGGATGTAAACTGTAACATGATCTAAGGAAGAATAACAAAACTAGTATCCCTGAGTCGGCTCAGGGATCCAGGTAAAATGAAACAAATCAGAAGAAACTGGTAGAGGAAGTGGCCCGTAACTTGTCAACCAAAACTGAAAGGAAGAGAAGAAAACAGACTAACAGGAAAGAGTTAGGGCCGGGGATTGAGTTCAAGGAGTACCATGCTTACTTTCAAAGCACAAGGGCCCGAGTTTGATCCCCAGTACCATGAAAAAGAAAGAAAAAAAGAAAAAATAGAAAAGAGCATGATGAATGAATATAGTACTAGGAGAAAAATGGTAAATTACACACATGCCTAAGACAACACTGAAGACAGACATTCATTCAATTAACTGAAGAAGTCAGAGAGGGTTGTCATGAGAAGTATACTTGAGTTTCTATCGCACTGATAAACAAGGAGTCACTGACAGGTTCGACATGTCTATACTTCGTCATGTCTGTACTTCTAACCAACCATTCTAGAGCAGGATGTGATGTGGCGAAGAAGGCCCCCTGCTGGAAGCCTGCGTTAAAGACATTTCCGTAGCAGAGCAACTGAGGTTGGGGGCTGAGATACATAGTGTGAAGAACTGACCAGGACTGAGGAAAACATGCCTTTACTTATATGCCTTCCGTTTTAGCTCCTGGCAAGACATACAGCTTCAATCTTCTGCATAGGATTTATTATTACCCTAAATTATTGACTGTCTGGCACTCCTCTTATTAGTCTGTAAACTTATGACTGGAGAGAGATTGGGTGTTTTCAAAATTTTATTCCCTGAGCTCTACATAAAATCATGACTCACAGTTTGCTGAACAAATAAAAGAAATTCCATTTTATTTCCAGGTTCAATTGATGATATCTTTTAAATCACTTTCTGGTCATCTTCATTAACCATTTTTCCAGTATCTATCATCAGTCCATGCCCTCTTTTCTACTAGGATTAATGCAGCGGTCACCTAACTTAACGACATTCAAGCCCTCTTCCAATTCATTCTCCCATGGACTAACCCACCGAACACAAATCACAGAAGTACCAGCCCCTATTTAAAATATTTTCCACTGTTTTGGGAATGAAGACTAAATTCCTCCCTAGAACAGCAATATGTGCAAGGAGTACTCCCAGCCTCGGTGTCTATCGTCAAAGAAGTGATTCCCCTGGGGTACCTGGTCTCCCCTGCTCCTCTCTGTAAGAGGTCTTCTATAGCAGCTCCACATACTTTGTAAAGACGTCACCTCCCCGGCCTCTCTGCAGCTGCACTTCCAACGTCTACCAGTGTCACTTCCACAGGCTTCTACCAGCCAAGGTCACAAAATCCCGTGGTTCTATTCAGAGTATTTTCCTCTGTTGTAACTATATTATTAGTTGTTCCATTATATGTCTAATTGATGACTATCTTCCTCCTGGGTCTGACTCACTGTGACATTTCTAGAATCAAGAGTAGTTTAAGCTGAGTGTACAATTCAGTGGGCTGTTCTTATATCACATGACCAAGGCGTTGGGTTCGATC
Organism: Thryonomys swinderianus; assembly: GCA_004025085.1. Lineage (NCBI taxonomy): Eukaryota > Metazoa > Chordata > Mammalia > Rodentia > Thryonomyidae > Thryonomys > Thryonomys swinderianus. The sequence continues at coordinate 9,941 of PVIC010010987.1, forward strand.
CTTAGCAAAGAAAAAACAAATAACAGCTGTTCATGCATAGTTGTTACCGAATATTTACTAGCCAAGCAGTAGATGTTCTATTGGAAACCAAAGAGCTAAAAGTCAATATCAAACACACAGATATAAAACCTTCCTGTACATATGAAGGCAAAGCTGAAGGCAAAAGTTATTACTGACAGTCCATAACAGGAAGATGAAGTACTGTCAGAAAGGAAGGAGAGAAGGGAAAGCCCAGGACAATGCAAGCTTTGCAAAAGCCCTGACTATTGACTAGAAAATAATGAGACCAATAGAATCTGTTTCATTAAGAACTAGGCAAGAACCAGTTCAGACAATTAACTGAAACCACATAGTTATGACTTAGGTAGCGACAGTAACCAGGTGAAAGGTTACATTTACATATGCTATTAACAGCTCCTGGACTCAGCATTCTGCTGGAAACATTTATCTATGCGGAGAAACCATTCAAACTTTCCTCTCCTTGGCATTTTCCATTATAAAAATATTCCTCAAAAAAAAAAGTGCTTAGTTCCCTGGAAGATGTTTTAAAGACATTTCACTGTGGTCGATTAGGCATCCAGTAATAGCTAAGGGAGGCAAGAGCCGTGCAGAGAAGGACACAGAATAGAAAGAAGCCACTTTGCTCCTGATTAAAGTTACTCATGCACAGCTTGGGAAAATGCACACACTAAAGACTCCCGAGCACTGCAGGGACTAGTGGGGGTTAAATGACTACGTTTATTTTTTTAACTCCTGTGGTCCACAGCCTTCTAAATTCTCGGTGGGGTGGGCGGGCAAGGAAGAATTTACTACTTCACTTTTATTTCCCTATTCTGAGCTCCTTTTCAAATAAGACGAACACTGATGAGCGTGAGGGGAAAACCCAGTGTCCTTTCTTTTCTTCGGAGCCCGTAAGTGCCTCGTGCCGCGAACAGCCGAAGCCTGACTTTCGGTGCGGAGAGGGCACACCGACCGCTCTGAAGATCGCTCTTCTTGCACCGGGGTCTATTTTCCAGAGGCAAATTACTCGCCAGGCCCTAGCAGAGAAAGGACAGCGAAACCGGTGAGGGGTCTGATCTTCAGAAATGCAATGGACAACGATGATTTGCAATTTCACGTTGTTTAAATAAAGAGAATGGAGGAGGCACAGGGAAATAAGAGCCCGAAGCCCTTGTGAGAACCATGGCAAACAAAAGAGAAAGGAACACGGAACAACGGACCATCCCAGGTCTAGGGGGACAAGAGGAGGAAGATGGCAGAAGAAATACGTAGCCTTTTCCATCCCTACAGAAATATAATTTTTAAATTCACAGTTCAAATAAAGAAGCCATTTACTAAAGCGGCATGTATTAACTAAAAGGAGTAAAATCTCGCTAATAACATATGTCCCTCCCCAAATTCTTGAAATGCGAGGACTACCTACCTACAAAAATAAGAATTTTTGACGTAATTGTAATGTAAATAAGAAGTACTAATATAACCTATTCAGAAGTTTTCTTTAAACACTACAGAAGGATCTAGCCACGTGCGGTTATCATGCTACTTCAAACTTAATTTATGTCTTCGTCTTCTTTCAAAACTGTTCTAAAAGGAAGCAAGTTCAGGATTATGTATATAGGTGCTATAAAAAATTCTATTTTTAAAACATTCCAAATCCCAGATTTTTTTTTTTTAACTTGCTGGCCCCCATACCAGCAAAATTCTACCACCTTCCAAATAAGTACTATTTTAAAGCTAACTGTTTTGAGCATAAATAGATGAAAAATCTCATTCTCTGAAATTTACGATAGAGTATTTTTAGCCATGGAAATAGCTGTTGGTTATTTGATTCACAAGGGCCTTAGCCTTCACTTTTATCTGTTTCCACCGTGTTATCCGTTGTGTGCTGTGTTTGTCCGCTTAGGAGTGTGTGTGGCCGGGGACTGGCCCGCGGCACTCAGGCAGGTAAGGCGTCTTCCGTGACAGCAGCTGCCCGGGGGGGGGGATTTGTCTCCGGGTTCCTTCCCCTTCCGGACCTGTGGTCCAAGCCCTCCTCCCTGCCCCCACTGCTTTGGGGCATTTCCCTTCGGCTCTACTCACACTTCAAGTCAGTACTTTATCACAAGTTTTTTTTTTGTATTTTATCCAGTTCCTTCTTTTGTTTCCACTTTTTAAAAAGCAATTTTAAATATAAAGGCAACAGGTAACATGTTTTCAAAGAGCTCTTTCTGGAAATGACACAGACAGATATAGCTCATTCAGTGAGATGAAAGAAGAATCAATACAGAAGAAATGGGTATGGTCGTTAAGTGTGAAATAACAATTGTCTGAACGCTGAAATAGATCAGATTATAGACCGAAATGGCTGAGAGGCCCAAAGAGGAAGGAATATAAATTAAAATATTTGGTATGAAGATAGTGAGAAAAGATGAAAGACAGTGTAAACACATGGATTTTTTCATCTTTTTTTTTTCTTTCTTGCATTACCGGGGACTGAACTCATAACCTTGAGCTTATGCAGCAGGCAGCAGTGACATTGAGCCAAATCCCTGGCCCTGATTTTTCACCTTTAATACATAAAGTTCAAGACAGAAATAGGAAATATAAGGTAAGGGTCAAATTAAGCCTATTTAAAAACAAAGACGAACATTAAAAACTAATAGCAACTAAAAATCAGCAACAGAGGAAAAAAAAGAGACTTTCTAGTTTCAAAACACTTTTTAGTATAACTGACAAAAATCACATGTGTAAAGTGTACAATATGTTTTGAGATATGTGTATGCTTTGAAATGATTGCTACAATCAAGCTAGTTAACTCTTCTACGACCTCACATGTCAATTCTTAATTTGCTCTACTTAGGTTTTGCTTGGTTTCTTTTTGTTTGTTTTCTTGAGACAGAGTTTTACTATGCAGTTCAAATTGGCCTTGAACTCATGGAGATCCTCCTGCCTCAGCTGCCCTACTTCAGGCTTAGAAAGGTATTATCTACTTTTTTAGTAGCATGTGTTTGCAGTACAAAACAATTACATTCCTTTAGAGCCTTGGCGCATGTACATATTTTAATTTTTTTAATCCCTTCTGTCATTTGCCCTTCTCTTTAGTCCCTTTCCCTTTTATAAAAGATCTATATAATACCACAAGTCGAACAGTACTCTCAAACCAAAGAAAAATGTGCTAAGAATCCCCCTTACAGACAGACTATACCAAAAAAGAGCCGTTCCCTCTTTTCTTGAGTCTGTCACTTTAAATTCCATGAACAAAAGCCATTTGGAAACTGCTCCTGTCTACATCCTTCACACGTGACGCCCACCCTTCGGGGAATGCCCAGCCGGCTCTCTCCTGGAGCGCCGCTGCCAGCATGTGGCTCTTGCCCGTGCTTATGCAGAACAAGTCAGGTGCAGTCCAAACTAGCGTCCAGCGGTTGAACCCCTCTGAGCACACGCCCGGACCTCACGGCTGTCAGTGACGCTGAGTCAGGCCATGTCCATGTAGAAACTCTGTTGTCACATTGCCCCACACTGACACTGCAAATAAGCCTGTACTTTATTTTTTCCCAGCAGGCCTGACCTGCTGTCATGTACTATATACATTATCCAAGTCAAAACATTTCCCCTATGCCCAGGCATCCAACAGGAAACGAACATCATTTTTATGTTGCCAAAATCAGTAGCTCCTCTTGCCTCTACCCAGCCATCGACAGAGAAGTTGAAGTCTAAACTCTCAATGCCCAGTCAAACTTTCAGCAATGACAAAAATGTTCCGTGTCTATTCTGCCCAACAGAGTAGCCATGAGCCACATGCACCCACTCAGCACTTGAAACATGGCTAATGTGACTGAGAAACTGACATTTTTCATTACTCCATTTTAATTAACGTAAACTTAAATTTAAACAGACGGTGTGGCTAATGGCTCTCAAGAATTGTAAAGGTCTGTGATTTTTATCCTGCTTGCGAGCCAGAGGTTAGCATGCCATTGCTACTTTATCAGAAGAAGTCACTAGATTTTGGAGAAGAAAAAAATCTACATTCCCACAAAAATACAAGCATCTGCCGGGCATGGTGGTTCATGCCTGTCATCCCAGCACTCAGGAGGCAGAGACAGGAGGATTGCTGAGTTCGAGGCTTGCCTGGGCTACATAGTGAGCTCCAGGCCAGCCTGAACTACAAAGCGAGACCCTGTCTCAAAAAAATAAAAAATACAAGCATCAACATATTTGTGCCAGTTCCCTTAAACCCATTTTTACGATGGGAAAAGTAATTGCACCCCGTGATTTACCTTACAGGGAGGGAACGCTGAGCTTGGGGTACCCTCATCTTCATACTGGACGGCAACCCTAATGACCCTTGACCCCGAAGGGAAGGTTAACTCCGCCCTCGAAGGCTACCTCCTACATCACGGCCTTGAGAAAACCGTCTAGAGTGGAAGCGGGGAACTTCTGTTCACAGGGCAGGAGGAAATGTGAGCGGCAAATGGCGAAGTCTCCCGGCCACGTTAGCACCTTACTTATTTCTGAAATGCACCTGTCTCTTTCCATCTTGCTTGCCTATCCTGCTTCGAGCTTCTAGTCAATTCTTGCTCCCGCCTCCGCCTCACAAGTGGTTTTCCCGGTCCCAACACTTCCTCTTCCGCCGCTGGTCCCTCTACACAGAAGCCGGGTGAACCCTGGGATACAAAGCGAGCACGCCCACGCCCGACTCCACTGCCACCCAGGGATGCTCTGATGCCACCGGTGCCCTCCTGAGCGAAGTCCACCGGCCCTGCACGATGCCATTCTTGCTTCTACTTGTGAACCTGGCCCTCTTCAGTCCTCCTCGGGTTCACCCCTTTGGCCACTTTACACCCCTTTCACTTCCTGAAACGCGGAGCTCTTCAGTGGTGGCCGTGCGCTGAATCCCCTCACTAGATTCGTCTGGTCTGCGCAATAGTTTTAAAAGCACCTGGGGCACTTCACATTTTAGGAGCTTTCATAACTACAAAATACAAATTTTAAGCTCCTCTTTCAAACTCTAGGCATCCAGTCACACCTGGCCCCGTAACCCAGCCTAACAGTACTTGGCTGCAGTGAGCCTCTGAGGTACTTTTCCCTTTAGACAAAGGCTGGACTTTCCAAACCTCAACCCGCTGCTCTCCTCCATTTATTCTTTACATCATCAACCTGATTTCCTTTCTAATGTTCCTCTGCGCCAGAAGCACTGTTTCAAGCCTCCCAATTCTTTACCTGCTCCCGCTCATACTTCAGGTCTTCATGGGTTCACATCCTCTGAAACATTTGCCCCAGCCACCCACCATCACCAACCCACAGAGATGGGGTGCACCGGGTCACAGCCACCCCCTCCCTGACTCAGGCTTGTCACCCCTTCTGTGCCTCTCTGCCATTACCCTACCCAGGCACTGGCTATCAGGGCTTTGTTTGCAAACTGCCCTCTGTGAACTTTACAGTCGTAAGAGAGTCACTATGTCCATTTTGTACACCACTGTCTCTCTGCCTAGTAAAAAGCAAAGAAACTACACTTGTTGAATAAATAACACAAGTGAGCTGAAGAATGCCTGCTTCAAAATATGTACAGTAGGGCTGGAGATTTAGCTCAGAGGTTCCGGCGCCTGCCTCGCAAGCACAAGGTCCTGAGTTCGATCCCGGTAACTACATACAACAATGCTGGACGTGGTGACTCACGCCCACTAGCAATCAACCAGCAATCAGCACCACAAACCACAGTGCCGGGTGTGGTGGCTCACGCTTGTAATCCTAGCACTCCGGAGGCAGAGACAGAAGGATTGCTGAGTTCGAGGTTTGCCTGGGCTACACAGTGAGCTCAGGGCCAGCCTGAACTGCAAAGCGAGACCCTGTCTCAAAAAAAAAAAAAATGTACAGTATGTACATATTTATTTTACATATTTACGCATTTTCAACGTTTAGGTTCTAAAATCCTATTCCCCCCCTTCTCCCCAAAGAACAGGGCAATTAGTTGTGGACTAAATAACAGGCAACGTGCTACACACTTCTCATTTAACCCTTTCAGCGGTCTCTTGAGGTTAAGTCTCTCCATTGTCGTCATTCTGGAGAAGACAAAACTGAGGATTTGAGGAGTAAAATAACTTTTCAAGCTCACATGACAGGTACATCTCCAGAGAGGCCCCAAGCATAGGCCCATGATAACTCAAAGCCAAAAATCTCAACCATTCACATGTTGAATGCATCCTGACTGACACAAGGCCACCCAGAACACGGATAAAGGACAGAAATATTTATGAGCCACTTGAAATTCCAGTTCTTCTGCTGCCAACTCTTGAACTTTGCGTAAAATCACCTCTCGCTCTCCACAATAGTCCAGTGACTCGAGGGAGGCACTGGATGACTGAAACATTTTTCAGGAGATCTGACAGCACAGGACCCCAACCACTTTATTCACAGCCACCTTTGGCGCTGTTTATACAGTTTTAACAATAGGTTGTTCCTATTGTTAAAAAAGAGTTAAAAAGGTGAAGAAAGTTCTTACACACGTAGGAGATTGTCCCACTCGATATTCACGACCATGACATCCCAGATAACTTCTAGTCTCATTCCACAAAAAGCAACCCAAATGAACTGAGCAACCAGGCCAAGTGTCAAGTTGACACTGACTGCTTCCGGCTGTCTCCCGGCAGCCTGCCTCAGTGTGCCAGGTGAACCAGGCTCCTCCCAAGGCCCAGCAAATTGAACCGAGCCAGCATGCTTCCAAGGAGCAGAAAAGGAATCAGAGATGTCAGTGAGCCCCGTGAAATACAAGTGGAAGAGAACTGGCCAGTGTTTTGCAGGTAGAATTCTTATTCACTCTTTGCCCAGCACCAAACCAAAAAGAAGTGATTTTAAAACCAAAATTCTCATTAAAAGTCTTATAACATTTTTTTTTTGAGACAGGGTCTCACTTTGTAGTTCAGGCTGGCTCTGAGCTCACTATGTAGCCCAGGCAAGCCTTGAACTCAGCAATCCTCCTGTCTCTGCCTCCCGAGTGCTAGGATTACAGGCGTGAGCCACCACGCCCGGCCAAAGTCTTATAACATTTTAAAACAAATTTCTAGAAGGTCCCTGGGCATTTAATTGTTCAAATTCCAGCCTATTAAGTATAACAAGGAGGGGCCAAAAAACTAAAAACTTTCTTACAGTCTCTGAATATTTTTAAACACTATAATTTCTTTTCTCATGGAGTTGAGAAAACATTGTGTGTGGGTCCCACAAATTTAATGATTCATGGGGTTTACTTATAACTGGCATTAGTATAACCTTTAACATTTGATTACTTCATAATGCATGTATAGGATGCTCTTAAAAATTATTTTCAAATGTATCCCTCCTTGATGAAATAGAAGCATGTAAAGTTTTATTTGATAAAATACCTCCTTAGCAAACCTGGTACAATACTTGTTCCAGTAACTCACTAAATTAAAATCTTAAAGGGCCTCAGATATTATATTCTTATCACTCTATTTAGCCTACATAGTTATTAAAATATATTTGATGTACACATGAAAGTATGAAATGGATCAGTCTCGAAGTCAGCTTGGAAGGCCCTTCAGACCAAGTATCACTTTCCATATCTTTCTATCTTTAAATCACACAGCGCAATGCACAGCTCTAAAGGACTCGGGGAGTGTCTATTAAATTTGCTCTGCATGAGCAACAGGACTTAGCCGTTTAATACTGAGTCTAAGGCTGCTATTTAACGCACTTTCTTACTCTCTCCCATAAATAGGAAGGTAGTAACCTCGCTACTGGCGCCTGTTTGTCAGCTGAAATTTGACCCAGTTTGAGCTAAATGTTCGAACTCACTCTACCAAAGGAAAGATGCCTCCCTTTTCTTCAATCACTAAAATTCACAGGAAATTAAAACTTGCAGCTAGGATGCAAGCGTGACTTTAAAAAAGAGTGTAAACATCTGAAGCAAAGTTGTCATTTCCAAAAACCGAAAGCAGTAAAATCTTACTGCTGCTGAAATGTCTGTGGCCACCGAAACGTCACAGGACACAAGGTCCTCAGGTTTGTGGAGGAAAGCACTCCGGAAACAGGGTCCTACAATTTTGAAGGAGATAAGGCCCCAGAGAGAGCCGGGTCACCTCGAAAGACGCGATCACCTCTCAGGGAGGCTGTTCGCGGACCGCCCAGCGCGACCGGCGCTGCGCAGCTTCCCCAGACGGGAAACCTGGGCTCAGGGCCGCGCGACGCCCCAGCCAGGCTGCCGGGTCCCCAGACCGCCCGGGCCGAGTACAAAAGCATCGCGCAGGGGGCAACGCCGAGCCCCCGGGTCGGCCTCCGGGCCGCAAAGTGCGGACCTCGTGCGCCGTTCTTCGCCCCCGGACCGCGGCGCTCCGTCCGCGACCGCCCTTGGGGGCGCGTTCCCTGCACCCCGAGGGCCGGCGAGCGGCGGGCAGGGGGCACGGCCGGCAGGCGGGGCGGGGTCTCCGGCACCGGGTACGCACTCCACGCTGCGCCCTCCGCAAACCAGTGCGGGCCAGGCCAGGAGGCCGAGGCGGGAGTCTCTCCCGGCGTGTCGGGGAGTTGTGGAAATTGGGGACGAAAGGGGGACTGGACGAGTGTCTCCGTCAAGGGAGGACGCAGAGGGGGACCCTTCGCCCCCGGCGGGGTCCGGCTCAGAGCGCGGCGGCGCGAGCCCCCGGCCTGCGAGGAAACCGACGAGCCTCCCCGGGCTCCGGGACGCGGGGACCGCGGCCCAACTTCCCGCCCCCGCCCGCGCCCACCCCGTCCCCGCCCCGGCGACGGCGCCACCAACCTGCGCGGCCGCGGCGCGGTCCGGGGCGGAAGCGGGCGCGGCGGGCGGGGGCGGAGTCAGGAGGCTCCGGCCGGGGCGGGGACACCGCGAGCCCGCGGCCGCCGACCCTCCCGCGCTCAGCCCCGCCGAGTCCTGCGCGCGCCCGCGGGCGGGATCCGGGGCGCGGCGGGCGGGGTAGGGGGTCGGGGCCGCCGGGAGCCCGCGCCCTCGGGCCGGGCCGGCGACCAGGCTGAGCAGCGACGGGCCGCGGGTTCGAGCCCGGGGAAGGTGCACTTCAGGTCTCACTGAGCCGTGTTCCCAGGCCGAGGTGGCCGGGGCGACCAGGGCGCCCCACGACTGGGAGGGCCGTCTCCCGGAGAGCGGGGCCCCTTCCGCGGGCGGCTGCGGGGCGCGGAGGAGAAAGCGCCAGAGTGCCGCCCGGAGGAGGGAGCCTGGCGAGGGAGGCAGCGCCCCAGCCCCGGGGCAGCCCCGGAAGGAAGGGCCCTCCTCGTTAGGGAAACCCAGCCGGCCTCAGGACCCGGGCCGCAGAGGGCGGCGGGGTGAGCCAGTTCCCGGCCCCAGTCTGCGGGTCTGGGCCCCGGGCGCTGGGCCAGCGGAAGGAAGTTCATTCCGCAGACTGAAGGTCACCGAAAGCCCGAGTGGGAACGGGGCCAGCGCTCCGTCCTCCCTGGCGGGGTTACCCAGGGGCACACACCCCGAAATTTCCCTCGAGGAAATCTCGCCTGCCCCCTCCCTCTTTGCACCTTAATAAACCCGCAAGCTTTCTTAAAAATGTCATTTTTGGTGAAAGGCGAAGGACTGCGGAGTCCTAAGGTTCCTATAGGAGGGGTGAGGAGCTTGTTAAATGTGCAGGAGTGGCTAGGACAGAACTTCAAAATAATGGTGACCTGCCGCACCCCCAAGGCCCAGGATTCAGTCCTGTCCCCACCCCGAAGTCTCCAGCACCAGCACCCGTGTGGACAGAAAGGGCCCCAGGACTCCACCCCACGTGGGAGGGGGCGCCTCTGACTCGACAAGTGTCCTTGTGGAAACCAATCCTTACTATCCTGCTTTTATTTTCAAAAGAACTAGATTCAGTTTAACTGGAAAATCTTTTCCTTGCCATATTTCCTCTTGTTTTCAAAAGGCTAGGCCATAGAAAGTAGGCCAGGAGAGTCTGGCCTGAAGAAAAAGTTTCTCCTCGTTAAGAGAAAAATCATCCCTGAAAGGGACATTATTAAACTTAATTTCTTTCTAAATATGATCATCTGTCCACGTCCACTGATTTAATTTTACATTAATAAATACTCTTACTGAAAAAGTGCCCAGTCCAGTTTGTGCAGGTGAAGGGTCCAGTTTATCCTGGGGAACAGTTCCTGTGGCTAAGAAGCGCAGGAGGATTTCTTTCTAGGCAGCAGTACTGGCATTGGGTAGTGTTTCTGACTCGACCGGGGTGGCCATTCCTCCAGAAAAGTCTCCTGTCTTTGCAGTCTGCCTTGTCCACATGGGCCTCCAAGCCAATCCACTCATACTAAATGATGGGGAACCTCAGATGCTATCAGACATGTTGGTCTGCAAAACAAGTGACATTTTTGAGAAGTGAGGCAAAAAAGGTAGATTCTAGAGGAATCTTTCCTGTCTCCTTTATTTTTCAGTCCTTTCTGGCAACCACTTTGTTGTAGAGATGGATCTTGCGGGCAGGAGTTAGTCTGGACGGTGTGGGGAATAAGTAAGTCTAGAAGCTTCTCTGAAGTGAAAGTACATGCTTCCTCATTCAACAGCACCTTGAGTCTGATTCAAGAGCACCTAACCTTGATTAAGAGCAGAAGGTTACACTGAAAGAATAGAATAAGCTTCAAGCCATTGTATCGGGCAGATTGACTTGCGCATATTCAGAATGACAAGAGATAATATTAATTTTAATTTACAAGTCGTCAAAAAGCACCTTGCAGGCCACATAATGAATAGCCCCGTGTTAAAGTAATGTATGTTTGTTCTTTCACAAATAAATTTCCTTCTGAAATATAGACATCTGTCATGGAGTCAATTATCTTGCACAGCATGTGCTATGAAAGCACATAAAAGAAATAATATACCACATTGCTTATTTGAAAGTGCTCGGGAAAACACAGCTCCATGCTGGCATGTCTTTAATTTCATGGTGTTAAGAAAAAGCTATGGGAGTATGAAATAGCAAACCCTTTCCTACTGGAGTACTAATTCAATTACCTTTCATGATATATATAGAGGAGAAAAAATTTTTCTTCATTAACTAGCACAAACTGTATGGGACTCTTTCCTGTTTTACTCCACTAAACCCTGTAGAGAGGATGTGAACATGGAATTTCCTTTGAAAACAAAAGGACCATCACACTCTGATCAGCTCCTGGGATGTGAAGAACAGGGCTAGAAACAGCATTCTGAGGACATAAATTATCATTTAAATGAGAGTAGACGCTTAGCAAATTTATGCATCAAATATACCTCAAGGTTTGAAAAGTGCTAGAAGAGGCAGTTAGGCCAAGTCAAACTTCCTTGACGTAATGCAAATGCAAAATCAATCTCTCTCTCTCTCTCTCTCTCTCTCTCTCTCTCTCTCTCTCTCTCTCTGTGGCAGAAATATTCTCATGTTCTCCCTTCACTGCATGATGCACACATAAATAAAATAACAAAATATTTTGTAGCAATCTCCACCAGGTTAAGTATACAGAGCCTTCTGGAATACTCTATATTACATTTTCTTGTGACACTTTAAAATAGACTTGAAAAAACCTCTTAAGGGGAATATTTTAATAGCTTCCCAGAGAGCAGAATGTATTATCATTATGGTACAAAGGGCATCATTCATTTTTAATTCTCTGCTCCACAGGTGTTCCTACCCAGACTGTGGCTGACACTTCCAGGGTCTAATTATGATTCATACATCCCACATTCCCCAGGAACGGGTCCCTCTAATTTCACACAATGCCGTTACTGAGAGGAGAAAAATACATTTCAGTCTCAGTAGCTAGCATAGTGCTTCTCCGGCTCATCCACACTTTAGAATCACCCGGGGAGCTTTAAAAATCCTGGTGCCTCAGCCCTGCTTCACACCAAATAAGCAAGAATCTCTGGGATTGGGATGGGTGTGGGGCGGAGGACAGATATTTACTTAATTCCCCAGGTAGCTTTTTGTGAGGTAAGGGTAAATATTGGTAGAATATGAACACTTTACCAGATAAAAATAAACCATTCTTTTAAAATACACTATGTAATAAGAAATTTTTTGCTCGTTAGGCACAATACAATTTTAATCTTTCCTTTTAAATCAAGAAAATAATTAATTTTAATTGGTAACTTTTCCATACCAAGTATGATTCTCTCTCCTTACACTGAGTATCTATGTCTGGCACTGAAAGCAATGAGACACAATGAAAATACAAAACCAAACCTCCTTTTGGTGGTTTTGTGACCAGAATCACAATAGATCACTGAAGAAAAACCATCTTGGGGGAAATTGAATCTTCTATGTCCTAAACTCCCACAAGGAATTCCCTCGAGCAACTAAGCCATTCTCCAGTTTAGCAGTGAAGAAAGAAACCCATGTAAGCTTATAATTAAATCTTCCTATAACGTTCAAAGGTTAGAAACAAAATAGATACAAGAACAACCAGAGTCAATCAGGTGTATGTAGATTTGGCACCAATGAAGAGCCCGATGTTTGAATCTGACAAAGAAGTCTTAAAATGCTGCTGGTAATTTAATGTAATATATGCCTGTGAAATCAAAACAACCTAATCCCAAAGAAAAGACACGGGATATTTCGTGTACAATATTATAGTATAAAAAGTAAAGAATTTCCCCAAACACAGTTGACTAATGACGGGTTGATGAAATGAGGAAGAATCAGGAAAATACAGGGAGAATGTTCACTGAAAGCAACTGTGTGTACAATAGATTCTGTCTGTGGGGCTATTCTCCCCACAGTCCCCAGTCCATTGAAACTCACAAAACCTATAATGTCTTTCTATATACATATATAACTACCATAATTTTTATCTTACAAATTAGTAAGACAATAACCAGAATAACTAATAAATAGAATATGTAGACTCTGATGACAGTTATTTAAAATATACATAATATTTATTTCTGGGACTTTTTGTTTAATCTCTTAGCACCAGGGTGACACTGGATAACAAACTATGTGGAAAAAAAAAAACTTAGACAAAGGTAGACTTCTGTACTGAAGAGGTTCAGTGGGCCCGTAGTGCTTGGACAGTAGAGGTCACAAGATGAAGGAGAGGTTGCTAGCAGGCTAACAAATTGGTATGGCAATGGTAGGGGCTAAGATCGCCACGGAATCACCAGAAGTTTCTGCGAATCAGTGACTGACACATCTCCATAATCTTTGCCCCTTATTCCTACTAAAAAGGCGAGGGTCTTGCCCACATCTTTCTGGTGAAAAACATTCAAAAAGTTATTAGGACACATAAATCAAACTTTAAGGACTTACAGATACTTTTAAAAATATGTGAGTGCATGATCTCAATTTTGTTGAATAAAAAATATACTATATACCTGTAGATTTTTTTTCAAAATACACACGTACATTTCTTGTTGGAGAGAAGATCAATATTATTGTAGAAAAGCAAGCTATGCCTCCTTTGACCAAATGTTCTGTTCCAAACAGTATGAGAACTGAAAGTAAGGCCTATTTGCTTCCCAAATTAAAACATATTTGCATTTCTTTTTCTTTCTCCAGCTGTAAATTCATGCCTCTATTTTAGGTTTTAAGCAGGGCGGTGTTATAGAGTTGGTTCCAACAAGAAAAATTTCCAGATGTGTAAAGAATGCCATAGATTTTCCAGCCCTATTTAGCCGCAAAAGAGAACCACGTAAACGTTCCAAAATATTTTGGTTTTAACACAGATGGAAAAAGCTTTTCGAGGCCGTCCGCAAGAAGTCAGAACACCTCGTTGTCATTGAGAAGCGTTTATTGCGACGGGACTGTGACGTGACGTCCTCACTCTCTCTCGCGTGCACAGCTTTCCTGTTACGGGGGGACCCACCCCCAGGACTGCACGTCTCCTTCAGCATGAAATTATCACATAAGGGAAAACCTAACTCCAAGTTAATGCAAAAGAGTGCTTCGAGATTCAAGCCGGAGGCTGTGTTCTTGAAGCATTGTACATTCCAGCAACATTGTACATTCTTGAACAACCGGGCATTGTACTGGTACTCTTTGTAGAAAGGCGAAATCTGTGGGGCGGCCTGAGTGGGGCCTCTGAGAGAAAGGCCAGGATGTCCTCCAGGCAGGAGGCCCGAGGGTCCGCTGTCTGCACACTCGTCCGGTACCGGCATACTCTGGCCAGCGGCGGGCAGGCTGGCCCCTGCTGCAGAGTGGAAGAGAGAGGTGGTGGGGACAGGTAGCACTGCGGGTGGGGAGAAGGGCCTGCCTGTGGCAGATCGTAAGATCCAAGCAGTTTACGACTGTCTGCTGGCACCGTGTCCGTCTTCTCACTCGCACATCCTGGCTTGCTGACCTTCGGTGAATGAAGAGAAAGATGTGGATCAGAGCATGGAGAAGAGACACCGGTCACCTGCAGCACCTGTGCCGGGGGAAACGCTTGTGACAGGTGACCTTCTGAGGACCCTGGGGTGGCGGTGCGTGGGACAGGCCGGCAGGGGACTCGGGGCCGATTTGTACTGAACGTGGAAGGATCCTTGGATCGCCTGGGAAGGCAAGCCTGGTAAAACGTCCCACCGTATCACCCGCGAGGGTGAAGTTTGGATGCATGCCTGAGCCTTACAGGACAGGCACCCAGGGGAGGGTTATTGGGTGGTTTGCGTTACAGGAGATTTCTTATTTATTAAATGATTTCTTTTATATTGTTACTGCCCTGTTCTCCTCCCTCACTTGATGAATGTCTCCTTTGAAAAAGAAATTGGAAAAATTTACTGAATCAAAAGGTACAGCCCATCTCTTCTTGCTTGGCTTACACAGCTGCAGATTAGTGAGCATGTAGTTTTGCTTTTCACTCTGTATTGTTGAAAAATTCACTATGGAAGACAGAATAATAGGCCAAAAATGTCTAATCAACGTCATCTACAAGGATGTTACCTCCTTGTGTGATAAAAAGAACTCTGGAGATGTGGTGAAGGTTTCAGACTATGAATAGGAGGATTCTCGTGGATTATCCAGGAAAGCTTGGTTTAATATCAGTCCTTCGAAGTGGGAAGGAGGACAGAACTGGCCAGCAAGATTCAGCAATGGAATAAAAGGCGAGACAGAGAAGACCTGAGAAGGACTCAGGGGCTGTTACAGGTAGGTTTTTGAAGTTGAGAATAACTCAGGGCAAGGGAGCGGGGTCATCAGTCTTGCCATCCTGACAAAGTGAAGTTGGCCAACAATTAAGAGGGCAAGGGTTCTAATGCTTCCTCGGGCCCCCAAAAGGCACATACCCCTACCCACATTTTTATTTTGGCCCAGTGTGCTATATGTTGATTTCTACCCTGTAAGACTGTAAGATTATTTTTTTAAAAATGTGTTCTAAGCCACTAGGCGTGTAGAAATTTGTGAACGCAACAATAAAAAGTACAGTACCAAGTATGGGACAAGACTTGCATCTGGTCACCTTTGGCTTCCTATATCTCCTACAGGATTAATGTTTACTCTGTGCTCAGTTGATAACTAAGTTTGGAAAGAAGGTTAAAATATTGAGCAGATAAGAGGAGAATCATTGTGAGTCTTCCTTTTTCTTTAAAGTCTTTGGAAAACCAGAAGTGCAATTCAGCAGTCAAAGGATCAACAAAGAATTGGATAGAAATGTGGGACAGAGGAGAGAAATGGGAAGTCAACGTGTGGAAGCCATGTTTGGAGCTACTTAGTGCATTTTACTTCTGAGTTCATGAAATATGCTGTCAGGCTGTAAATGGAACAGATCCCTCTCTTATATACGAGGCTATCCTTTATTAAAAAGCTTAGGCAAAGTCTGATGAAGTATCATTTTCTTTTTTCCAAATACAAATAACAGAGTACTGTTGATTTGGACTTTTCTTCCCCGGTGGATTAGTACTGCTAATACAAAAATCAATTCTTGTCATATTCTAACCAAAGTCCCTGAAATGTACGTCTCACCACTGATATATTCTCTTATATGTTTACAATCATCGTGCTAGGTCAACTCCTTACTGTTTATTTTGAATATTTTAATTTGTGAAATGCATCAAAACCACCAAAGGACATGTAAATATACTCCCAGTTAAATAATAACAAAGCAGTGCCGGGCGTGGTGGCTCACGCCTGTAATCCCAGCACTCGGGAGGCAGAGGCAGGAGGACTGCTGAGTTCAAAGCTTGCCTGGCTACATAGTGAGCTCAGAGCCAGCCTGAACTACAAAGCGAGACCCTGTCTCAAAAAAAAAAAATAATAATAACAAAGCAAGCTTACATGAACAAACCCTCATTCAGAAACAGAGTATGGAAGAATCTTTGAAAGGCCCAATGGGTTGTCTCAGTGGTACATCTCTTTCCACAGCATCTTATCAAAGTAGTTCACAAGAAGACATATAATTAACAAGATAATTAACAAGATATTTAACAGATAATTAACAAGAAAATACGTAAAATTCTCCTGTGAATTTTTTAAAATTTGAATTTCTGTTGGTATATATACAACTGTGAACACACACAATATAGAGAATTTGTCCCAGCATATGACACAATTTAATTCTCCTTTACTTGTTTCTTTGTTTTGTTTCATTTTATTAGTATTGGTGATGGAAACCAGAGTCTGATGAATGCAAAACAAGCCATCTCTTGCTGGGCGTGGTGGCTCATGCCTGTAATCCCAGCACTCGGGAGGCAGAGACAGGAGGATTGCTGAGTTCGAGGCTTGCCTGGACTACAAAGTGAGCTCAGAGCCAGCCTGAACTACCAAGCAAGACCCTGTCTCAAGAAGGAAAAAAAAAACCAAAAAACAAAAAACAAGCCATCTTTCTCTGAGCTTCCTACATCCCTAGTCCTTTTCTTATTTTACTTTGAGACAAGTCCTCTCCAAGTGCTCTAGGCTAGCCTTGGACTTTTGCTTCTCCTGCTTCAGCCTCCCAAGCAGCTGCAGTTACAGGAATGGGCCTTTGCACTAGAGGACACTATGTTTTCATGGTTATTACAAGTTGACAGAGCTGTGCTTTACTCATTTTCATTGCTTTGTACAGTATACAGTGTATCCCACTCACTCAAGAGTTGGGTAGTTGCTAGGTTTTTACAGATTGCGGATGCCCAAGTGAAGAGACTCTGAGGGACCATGGCAGGGAGTAAAATTGTTGGACCATGAACTAGGAGGGTGCAGCCTTATCAGGTAATGTCAAGGTTATTGTTTTTCCAAGTGTTTCACCGATTTCATCCTTCTTGTTTTCCCAATTTAAGACTCTTCCTGGTGTTGTTGTCTTCTGTTTTCCTCGAGATCAGTCCCACCTGTCCACTAGCACTGCAGTCTCTGGTTTTGCCAGTATGCTACTGGCAGCATATGTTTTCCGTGCAATCTAAACTCCACTTTTACAAAAAAAGCCTGCTCTAGAAACTTGCTGTGTACATCAACAAACCCAAACTTCTGGCCTTTTTTAAAGGGTCTTCAGATTCACTACTTGTCAAAATCTTTTTGTACTGAATAGGCCGTTCTTTATATTCTTTCTCTACCTTCCAACATGTTTTCTCAAGATTTTGCTCCAAAATCTCCCTTGCCTGCAATCCATCCATTGCCCCTCTATACCTAAATACTAATCCTTCTTCAAAGTCCCATTGACGTCTTCCTTTCCTTGTGATACCTTCCTGGATAGTTCACATCCATCTCTCTTCACACCTCCCAGCACTAAGTTTATGTTTCAGTCTTCCGCTGGAACATGACCGAGGTGTCTGTAGCATATGAGTTTATGACATAAGCAAGGAGAAAACCCGAGAGCGTTAAGACAGGAGCTTGCTTTCACAGCAATACCCCCATCAAATAGTCACCTCTATTCAGGCCCATGAGGACTAAGCAAAACTGTATCGTGAGTGCTTGAAGAGGGAGGGAAGGTTATCTGGTGGTTTGGCCCCTTCACCACGACTACTCCCTGTGGACTGGGATTCCATCAGACCGAAACTTACCACAATCTGATTTCCACTTTCCTCACTTCCTATATGTCTCATCAGGGACAGGCAGGACTATTTGCTCTCATCCAACTTCCCCTCTAAATTCATTGCTCCTGCATGCTTCCAAGCCTGCTTGGGTACCTCCCTGTGCATGCTGGGACAACAGCTTTCCATCCTTCAAGAACTACCTTTCCAGACTACCTTAGCCCACCATGATCCTCTTCTCTCATAGAATTTTTTTGCACTTCTTACACACTGCCTTATATAATTAGACAACTTTTTATATGTAAATCAGGAGCCATGGTTTAAACTCCATCTACCACACTGACTTGAAGAATGGTGCTATTTATAGGCGGGCTCTTGATTGACAGGTGCTGAATATTGCTGAAATAACTCTGATTTGGGTTTCTATTTTGGTTTTATACATGGCAGGTACATTTTGCACTCAAAGAAGATTGTATTTCCTATCCTGGATTCATCTGCATCAGCAAAATTTATGGGTGAGTTCTTCAAGGAGAATATTGTTTTATGTTGGCTGTTTTTATTTTGTTTTGTTTTTCCCAACCCATCTCATGTTAAATACAGATTAAAAATGTGGACTGGGGGCATATACAATACCTAGGTGTTGCTAGAGTTCTGTGTGAACCCACTGTAGGGAAACCTGACGTGTGATATCTCTATATGATACAGGCTACCTATTTTTCACTTCCTCTTCAGTTCTTTGAACATTTCCTGTTCTTTGTGTGTGTGTGTGTGTGTGTGTGTGTGTGTTAGACCTAAGAAAAATCTGTTTTTAATGCAATGTGGTATGACCTCGGATTACTGAAAAATTGTATCTAAGTTTTCAAATCTTAGTATTTTTGATGCATACATTTTCTTTCAAGCCTGGCTCATTTAAATGCTAATGTCCGTGTTCACGCGGCCGGTTTCTTGTTCTCCTCTATATACCCTCAGAGCTGATCTGAGTGTGGAGATTCTATTCACTTCAAAGGAAACTTCCTGCTTGGATCTTCTCCACAGGGGTGCCCAGGCTAAGACAAGAAATGATCCTGTGGCTTTTTTTCCCTCTGCATTTGGGAGGAAGGCAAAATAAAAATCAAGCCATTGCCTAATGCATTTAGCATCCTAAGTAATTGCATCCGTGCTTTATGTTGGAGCATTCATACACTATTGCTGGCTCATAGTCATAAAGAGCCTATTATACACTGAGACATTAAAGGTACATCGGTGGACCCATTACCTTTAGACAGCATTTTACGTTTCACCCTTGTGCACATGTTGGGAGTGGCCTCACGCTGTGGAACATGGTCGAGTACATGAGAGATACACATTCTTTACATGCAAAAAATATTTAAAGGAAGGACAAAATAGATTACATTAATGTGTGGTTAAATGCCCAGTAAGATTTTTTTCCAATGCCTCTTAAATTGCAATTAATTATTTTTTTAACTGTTATCCCGAATCTTATTCCTTTTACAGTTTTTGTTGAGAGCTTTGTTGGAGCACATTTTAGAGTTTAGCAATTTGGAAATAGGCATAATTGTCCATATTCTTCATGCTCTTTTTTCTATTTTTGTGGTGTTTGGGATCAAACCCAGGGTCTCAGACATACTAACCAATAATCACTCTTCATTCTCAAAACCAAAAGGAATTACTCTTCAGACTTAGTATAGATAACTGAAACCATTTCCTCAATGCTGGTTTGCCTTAAGAAGACTTAGATGTAACAATTTAAATTGAAAAATATGTACAACTATCACTTTTTCTTACAAAGTTCAAACTGCTTTTACAATCTTCTGTGAAATGTACAGAAATTCTTTGAAGTGAAAAAAAGAATTTTTTTTTTTGAGACAGGGTCTTGGTAGCCCAGGATGGGTTCGAACTCAAGCAATACTCCTGCCCCTACCTCCTGAATGCTAGGATTACAGGTGCCACCTCACCTGACTAGGTGAGATTATTTTATTCTCTCCCTTTCAGACATGAAGAACTCATGGTTAGATTAAGCAGAAACTTATTCTGGGCCTTAATAGAGTTGGAAAAGAGCCAGTTTTCATGTTATTGTCTTTCACACCCAGCTCTTTTAACTTCCCACTGCTGCTTGTGAATGGTGCATATGTTGGGAGACTTTGAATCTTGCTTTTCATTTTAATAGTAACATTTAATAGTAACTAAATCTTTGTTCCCCTGTTTTGGGTTTACTAAATGCTTATGCCTAATGTATATGTAAAGCCAATTTAAAAAGTTTTAAAATTAAACTTTCTGTTTGGGGATAATCATAGTTTTACTTGCAGTGTAAGAAAAACTATAAAGTCTTAATATACTCTTTATCCAATTTTCCTGGTGGTGACATTGCAAAATACATTATTTTATCACAACCCAGACACTGAATTAACATACAAAGTGTGACAGACAAATATGGTGAATGTGTAAATAAAATAAATGTTGAAAAAGACATATTGCCACTAATGTTCCTCAAAATCCTCTCCCTCAGTTCAAATGCACCTCTTCGTCACTCTTGCTATTTTTCTGAAGCTGTTCTAGATGCTCTCTTTCATGCCTTTAGTCGATGTGAATGTCCTGAATTTATTCAGAATCTGTACCTTTCACGGTCATATGGACTTTGGAGAAGAGCCAGGAGCCCCACAGTGTCGGAGCCAGTAGGAAAGGTAGAGGAGAAAACACCATAACATTTTTACAGCCTGGCTTTCCTTTGGAAGGTACTTGGAACGGCATTGGCTGTAGTTTTAATCACACCTGGAAAAGATGCTTACAGAAGAGGACTTTCCACTTCCACCACCAAGGAGACTGATTCCACATATATTCATGCACAGCTACACCCACTCCACTCCACCCCTCTCTCTTCTTGATCCCTGGCAATCACTAATTTCTTGCACATTGATGTAATTTTGCCTTTCAGGAAGAAAATATAAATGGAATTTTACATAGTGTATCACTTTTTGGGATAGGTAGTAAAATTATCTGAGGATTCATTGAAGTTGATGTATGTATCAGTGGCTTATTCCTTTTCCTTACTTTGCATTCCATGATATTGAGGTACCATAGTTCATGTAATATTTCACTCACTGGCACCTACATTGTTTCCAGGGTTTGACTATTAGAATAAAGATGCTATAAACATTCATGAACAGAAATCTGTGTGAACACATATTTTTATTTTTCTGGAAAAGATAGGAAAAGTTCAATTACTAGATTGTATGCTAGTGGTATGCTTAGTTTTAAAAGAAATGTTTCCCATTAATTCCATCTACCAGTGGGTGAGTTACCCAGTTCCTTGGCATTCTTGCCAGCATTTGGTATTATCACTGTCTTTATTTTAGATACAACGATAGAGGTATATTGATGTCATATTGTGGTCTTAATTCACTTTTCTTCAGTGGATAAAGATATCAAACACCTTTTTCATGTGTTTTTGCCCATCTTGTGTTACTATAACAGAATACTTGAGGTTGGGTAATTTAGAAAAGGAGTGGCTGTTTCTTTGGCTTCCAGAGCTGGAGGCTGGGGGTTCAAGAGCATGATGCTGAGGACATCTGTTTGGCTTCTGCTGAGAACCTCTCACTACCCCATAAGGTGGAAGAGGGCATCGTATGAGATTAGCACATTCCTGAGGACAGCTCCCCCATGTCCTAATCACTTCCCAAAGGGTTCACCTCTCAACAGTCTTAAGGTCTATCTTCAGGGATTAACTTTTCTATATCTGAAATTTAGGGGTGCATTTGAGCCATAGAAATATGCTTATTTGCCCTGAGCAATTGTCCTCACTGAAATCTCTTCATTTTTTTTGCCATAGTTGTATCTTTTTGCTTCTTGATTACTGCATTTTGAGAGGTCTCTGTATATTTTAGATATTACTCATTTATCAGATAGGTGATATATATATATATATATATATTATTTATCTTCCATTTTGTAGCTATTTTTTTCATTGTCTTCATCATTTTTCTCAGAGAAAAAAATTTTAATTTTGTTGAAGTCCAAGTCACTGAATTCTCCTTTTACTAATTGACATTGCATCTAATAATACTTTCCCTGTAGCCTGAAGATTTTATCCTACACTCCTTGGTGAAGTTTTATACCTTTATATTTTGCCTTTAAATTCTTGATCCACTTGAAGTAGAATTCTGCAGAACCTATGAAACACAGATCAAGTTTATAATTTTCACTTAAAAAATTTTTGCCTATGAATATTCAATTATTCCAGAACTATTTTTTGAAAAGGTTACATTTGCACCCTTGTCAAAAAATAAGTAGGATATAGTACCATGCACTAATATAATATTCATGGATCATAGCAGTGTAATATTACGCAAAAAAGTAAGTTTCCAAATAGTGTGTAAAACTTTTTCTGTGAGGATAGAATAACAAAATATAAACATAGTTTTAGGCATATAGAAAATTATATAAATATATCTACATTTTAAAAAGTGGAAAGGCTGGGCCGGATATTTAGCTCAGTGGTTCCAGCACCTGCCTTGCAAGCGCAAGGTCCTGAGTTCGATCCCGGTAACCACATACAATGCTGGGCGTGGTGACTCACGCCCACCAGCAATCAATTCCACATACCACAGTGTCGGGTGTGGTGGCTCACTCCTGTAATCCCAGCACTCAGGAGGCAGAGGCAGGAGGATTGCTGAGTTCGAGGCTTGCCTGGGCTACATAGTGAGTTTAGGGTCAGCTTGAACTACAAAGCGAGACACTGTCTCAAAAAAAAAAAAAAAGTGGAAAGGCTGATGCATTCAGAATGTAGGATTATGGTTACACCAGGGGGAGAATCATGAGGAACAGCTTGGGAGAGAAATATTGTTAGGTGTAAATTATTATCAAGGTGTTCAATTGTATTTTTTTTTTTTTTTGAGACAGGGTCTCGCTTTGTAGTTCAGGCTGGCCCTGAGCTCACTATGGTGCCCAGGCAAGCCGCCGCGAACTCAGCAATCCTCCTGTCTCTGCCTCCCTAGTGCTGGGATTACAGGCGTGAGCCACCACATCCGGCATTATGGTATGCGGTGTTGATTACTGGTGGGCGTGAGTCTCCACGCCCAGCATTGCATGTGGTTACCGGGGATCGAACTCAGGACCTTGTGCTTGCTAGGCAGGCGCTGGAACCGCTGAGCTAACCCTCCGGCCCCTCAATTGTATTTTGAGAGATGAGTTCACTGTTGGCAAGTAACACTGGGTTAAAAGACCCGGATCACAGCTCCCTAATGAAAACATTTTCTTTAGCATAACAGAAGTCAGCCTGTGGCTGCATCGGGTAGTACAGGAAGCGATCTTTGTATTCCAGCTTTTGGGAGACAAAAGGCCCAGTCTAGGACCCACCCGGGAGCCAGGAGGGCCGGCTGGGGAGGCCCTGGGGGGAGGTGCGGGCCCAGCAGGAGGTTGGGAGCAGCGGCAGGACCCCTGATGGAAGCTGGGAAGAGATTCAGGCCGCGTCCAGTGGGGCCAAGCTGTTCAGGGAGGGCTCGCTTCAGCCCAGCGTCCCTGCAAGGAGGCTGGGTGGAGGGCCAGGGGCTTCTCCATCTTGATGTGGAACTGGATGAGGAACAGCTTGGTTTCCAGGTTCCAGGGAGCGCGGAACTTGGCTTCTGCCTTGACAATCCCTGTGAGGGCACCTTGCCTGCAGGGGATGGTCTCGAGGTGGGGGACAGTCAGCCGGTACCGCCGGGCTGGCCCTGGAGATCTGTCCCGCGCTCACAGGCGGAAGCGGCGCAGCACGATGCCCTCAGCAGTCTTAAGACAGTCTGTGTGGAACGGAAGGTTCTGCTTCTCTGCTTCATCACTCTGCAGCTGGGACAGCCGATCGTCACGAGCTTCTTCCTGCACCGACCTTCTCAGCACGGCCCCCCAGGTGCCTTGTCAGTGGCCTTGGCTGCTCTCTGGGCCAGGCTGGTCTGGTGCCCCTTTCCCGAGTGTGTGCCAGGCAGCTCCCCTCTAGTTGTGAAGCATCAGGCAGAGCCAGCCTGGTAGGATCCCACATGGTTTTCCGTGAAATTCCACTCCTTGTTGATGAGGGTGGTCTCCAGCACCAGGACCCTCGCGCTCTCTCCAGTCCTGGGTGCTGGGGGAGGAGGAGGCCAGGTCTCTATTGCTCTTCCTGCCAGGGATGCTGTTGAAAGTTGTGGTAAAGGCCTCGGGGCTTCACAGGACAGCTCCGGGAGAGAGCAAGCCAGAGGCTGTCCAGCCAAGACACAGTCACTACCACTTCCCTGAGACTGAAATGTTTTCTTTTGATTTTTCTTGTAGAATTAGCCCAACGCAGGATAATATTACTTGAAAACCTGCTTTTGCAACTTTGGGAGGTGGTTGAAAGTGATTCATCAGGTGCTTTGGGTACTGATGATGACTTCGATCACAGAAGCCAAAGAAGTGGCCGCAGCAAGGTGCGAGACATGACCGAGAACTAGCAAACGAAGACCTCGATTCAAATGAGGAAGAAAACAATTAATGTAGATAAACACTTGACCAGTCAAACGGCCACAAAAGTGGTCATGTACACTTGAATGATTTAACATTAGAACTAGGTCAGAAAACGTTAGTAGGTTCTTGCCTGGGGTGAAATCCATTGGACAGAATGACAACACTGTGAGTCAGCATTAGAAATCGTTTGTAATGGATGATATGTTACAAGGTGTTGTGAAATATGCTAATAATGAAATATCAGTTGCATTCTATATGCATTAATAGTAATATTCAAAAATGTATTTATCATGATGCTCACAGTCTGAGCTAAAAGGCTTCATGGCAGGATTTTATCATTCTAATCATCAGAATCCAGTGGATTTATGGAAAAGTAACAGATGTGCTGTTGAGATTTTCAAAACAATGACACTCAGGAGATTTTGTTTCCATCAAAATTGAATATATTTTAATAACAGAAACACCCAGCAAGGAAGAAAAAAAAGCTTGATGATTCAGCTGTGATTTGCTCATTTTTTGAAAGCTTTGTTTCAAATCTCCAAGCAATTTTTACACCATTCAAATACAAGCAATAGATGAACAACATGCATTATTTCATAATCAACACTTTTAGCAATATATGCCAAATAAACCTTCCAAGTATGATGTAAAAATATATGCTCTGGTAGATGCAAATACATTTTACACTGTGAATTTTGAAATTTATTCTGGAACTCAGTCACCAGGTCTTTATCCATGCAGCAATAAAAGAATACGGTTGACCAGTAGAGGAACTATTTTCAAGAACAAAGTGGGGATTCTAAAGAACAACAACAAAAAATGTTGCAAGTTTATAATAGAGAAATGGATAGTACAATCCTCGGATTTCAGAAAGACATAACATTGGCCTTGTATATGGTTGGGAAAAAGCAAAGCAGTACTGATATTGTCAAGGTTACATGATGATAAGACTGATAGTGAATCCTCAGCACAAATGAGGGCAAAATAGTTCATGACTTACAACAAAGCAAAAGGCAAGGCAGATGCTGATGAGCGAGTATGCGGCAGGTGCACGCAGCAAGTATGTCTCTCAAAACACACAGTATCTTAGTTTGCAGAGAAAGTAAAAAGTGCAAAATATCATAAAGAGAGTTTCTTGGAAAATCGGGGCTAGAATTGTCAAAAGATGAATTACAATAGAGGGAGAACAATGTATATCTGCCCCAAGAACTCTGCAAAAGAATTCCTGAACAGACAGCTGAAGAGACAAATGAAATATCACAAGAAACTCCCTAACAAAACAGCAACAGCACCAAGTTGTCAAGTACTTCCTACAACAAAAAAAAAGACAGGAAACAAAACCCATGTGCTAGCATTGTAAATAGCATTTTTGTATGGAACATGCTGCTTTCAGGTTGCTTTAGGTGTCGTGATTGAAGTAAGGATTATTTTTGTTGCAGAATTTTATTTTTATTTTAGTTTATACAGGAATTTATTTCTGCTGTTACTTTTTAGATTTTTGTAAACAAAAAAAAGGTGATGCTGAAATGAGCTTATAATCGATATTTTTAAATGAATTAACAAATATGTATTTTAGAAATCTTTAAGTTTTTTAATATAATAAATATCTGCTATGGTGTACACACCATGAGTCTGTGCTGGAGAGGCAGTGTATCAGTGTTGGGAGAGGGACCCTGTGACAGGCATTTGGGACATGAAGGCAAAGTCCTCTTGAAAAGGTTAATGACTTTCTCTAGTAAGTGGTTAGTTTCCACACTGACCCATTTTCCTTCTCTCTTTTCCCCTGTCCAAATTACTTTTACCATACTGCAAAGCAGCAAGAGCCCCTGAAAGAGGCAGCCACCCAATCCTGGAATTCTCAGACTCTAGATCCACGAATCTAACTTAATTTTTTCTCTGTCAGTTTCCCAGTCAAGCATTTTGTTCCAGTAACATGAAGTGGAATAAGGCAATGTCATTAGATGTTATTCACAAAAGCTCTTTGAGATCCTTAGTGATTTTTTTTTTTTTTTTGAGACAGGGTCTTGCTTTGTAGTTCAGGCTGGCCCTCAGCTCACTATGTAGCCCAGGCAAGCCTCGAACTGAGCAATCCTCCTGCCTCTGTCTCCCAAGTGCTGGGATGACAGGCGTGAGCCACCATACCCACACTGTGGTATGTGGTATTGATGGCTGGTGGGTGTGAGTCTCCAAGCCCAGCATTGTATGTGGTTACCGGGGATGAAACTCAGGACGTCGCGCTTGAGAGGCAGCGCCGGAACCACTAAGCTAAATCTCCAGCCCTCTTTAGTGACTTTTTTTGTTTTTTAAACATAAAGGGATACGCAGTCCAGAAATTTGCTCTATCACTTTTTATATTTTAACTAGAATGCCACTGAAATCTGTAAGACATCAGCTAGTGTCGAGTCTCACGCTCCATCGAAGAGCTGGGAATTTAAACAAATCTGAAAAGAAACACGATAAGTACAGAAGCTTGTCAAGGTGACGAGCTCCTGAGGCAGCTCAGAGGCAGACGTAGTCAAAAACAAGTGGGGAGCAGGTGTTCACCAGCTGATAGGTAGACAGAATTTGTGAAATTTCTGGAAGAATCAATTAGGAATTTTCATGTGAATGGCATAATAGAAGGCTGTGGACAGCGGGAGAGGAGGATGAGGAGGAGAAGGAGAGTCATCAGTCCTGCTCACCGCTTGGCAAGCCACCACGCGGGGAGGCACTGTGGTTACTTTACCAGGGCGCTCAGAGAGGGAACAGAAAGCTGACATTTTTCTTTAAAATGTGCAATCAATCGTACGCGCTTGCATGCACACACATGAAGAAGGCTCAGGTCTCTATCAGCTCCGCACAAATCACTGCTCACAAGCTCCTGGGAGAAAACTGCATTTAACAGATAATCTCCATTTCAATATTTGATGAAAAATGCAATGTCTGCTTCTTTTTCTTTCTTGGCATTCTTTCCACTGCAGCGAGATAAACCATATTTTAAGCATTTATGAAACTTTCTAGGCCTTTGCTTAAGCCCCACAGGGATATAAATCTGGATAATAAACTCAACAAGAAACGCATTTTGAAGGGACATTGTGCTGTGTTGGAGAGCTGGATGATAAAACCTGGGAAATATATGTATATTTTAATATCTAATATTAGCTTAAAGCTTTTGATTTCACGAAACTAGTTAGCAACATCTTCACTCTGTACATTTTCGATTCTTCAAGTTTGTTCAGAGAGAAATAGGCATGTTAATCTTACAAAGTTTTGGAATAGTGTTAGACCCATGCACCCCATTTTTCATGTAACTAAGACTTAATTCTAGCTCAGAATTTTTTCATAGATATTCTACTGCCTTAAACACGAGGCCAGTAAATTTTGGTCACCTGTCATATTTTATGTAATCGGCTTACACAGATGCTTGTTTTAAGCCTGTAAGTACCACCCACATCACT
The DNA here is from genome assembly GCA_004025085.1 of Thryonomys swinderianus. Lineage (NCBI taxonomy): Eukaryota > Metazoa > Chordata > Mammalia > Rodentia > Thryonomyidae > Thryonomys > Thryonomys swinderianus. Next base: position 37,649 of record PVIC010010987.1, read on the forward strand.
GAATGCACAGCAGCATATCTGGGTCTCTGGCATGAACCAGCCTTGCCACTTTGCCCTGCTCCTCACTCAGGCCCTTCTTGGATTTTTGGTTTGGCATCTCAGAAGGAGTGTGCCAAGACAACTGTATTTTTATCTTGCTCTTCAGCTTCATACAAACACAGAAATTTTCTTATTTCAACAAAAGCCCCTGCTGCTAACCAGAAAGCTTGAAAATTGTGAAAGATCTCTTTCAAACATGGCAATTATCCCATAAATCTCTGCACTCTGAAGAACCCCTCATGATGTTTTCTCTGGCAGTCTTTCACTCTCGCCTCCCACCCCTTCCTAGCCACCCCCCAGTTCTAGTAGCTCACCCTCAATTTTGTCACATCCGGCGGAGAGAGAGAATCATGCTGAGATCCAAAGTATCCATCCACCAGGGCTCAGTTCTCTTAAATTGATGTGCTGAGCCACTAATATTAAAGAGAGAAACAAATTGATTTTTTAAAAGTCAGTAAAGTATAAGCTACATGAATTCTAAGGAAGTGTTTAGGAGTTTTATGTTCTATTACATTTTTGTATCTGCACAAGGCAGATACCGCTGAGGAAACAGAGTGGAAGAGAATACAGTACTTCTCATCTATATCTACTACAAACAATTTGCAAGAGTCCTTTTGGTACAGCACATAATATATATTTCAACAATCTCCATTTTGTTCTGAAATGCACTCAAAGGAAAATTAAACAATTATATGGAAACAACTGGGGAAATGAGATATGTTAAAAATGTTTGCTGTTGAACTACAACTGCCCCCAATCAAATATTTTGCTTTCTGACTCTTGTTTGACTTAGTGCTCTAGTTTCATAGACCCAACTAAACCTGATGGATTCAATGGCTACTCCCTGGATTATATGTTCTTTTCTAATTATTTGAGAAGAGAAAAATGTTTTCACAGAGACAAACAGTTCAATTAGTTCTAAGAGCTTTAAGATTTAAAGATTATATAGAGCTTCATTAGTAACTTGTTTTTTCCTGTTATTCCTTCCTTAGGTTTCAGTAAGAAAATTTGAGTTGCAGTCTACTGGTTAGCAGGGTAAAACACCAAGAGTGCCTCAGATTCATAAAGAAAAGGTAAAAGTTGAAGGAGATGGAGAAGTTGATCTTGATGTAAAAGTTCAATATATGCATACATAGAAATATTACATGGTACATAATTTTTATGTTTTTACATATTAGTTAAAAGTAAATAAAAAAGAATGCCACAGAAGATGATTCTTCTAAAGTAAACCACTACATGGCAGACTACTATATAATGATAATATTACATAAAATGTTGACATGCTAAGTGCTAAATGCTCAGTTGGAAACTTGTTGACATAGCTTAATTGTGTGTGGAGAGTAGATATATATATGTACAACGAAATGTAAGTAGACTTGTACTACATGTAAGTTTTTACTCATTACTTTCTTCAAAAAGTATTTGTGTCAACTCATGCAACGTCTTAAATGAACTTCTGAAAATCATCTTCCTATAAATGTCATTGTTTGAGGTTTTGAATTTACAGTGACCTTTTAGTGTCTTTTAAAGAAAAGTCAATCTTATCTTTTGGACTATAGTGAGGAGAGACGGACAGACTACAGTCCTCATCACATGACTGTGCCAGAACAATATTCTGAGACCCGTAGTTTAAAGGTAAAGTGGACTTGGGTTGACAGTTTCAATGGGTTCGTTGCAGGGTGGTCAGCTCCAGGGTGGAAGGGACCATCGTGGAGGAAGAGGGGGTGACCTTCCATGGCATACCCAGTCACATGCCTCTACTGACCAGGCCTCGCCTCCTACACCCACATTCCTTATCAACTCGTCAGCAGGGAAATCCACTGCCCAGTAGGTGTCCCCAAGTTTCCATCACCTTCCAAACACATGAGGCTCTGGGGGACACCCCATATCCAAACCATAACACCTACCTTACTTTGAATGGTAGCAAAATCCAATTTCGGTGCCAAGCAACCCTTATGGGATATCCATAAGTGCAAGGACCATTTCATAAAGGGGGCAAATGAGGGAGCACTGGGGTTAAACATCTCTGTGCAAAGTCTGCCTCCATCTTTGACTATGTTTGTGAATTTGGCAAATTGCTTTATTTTCTAATTTGTAAAATGCGGCTGATGATAGCAACTATTTGTCTTTCATTAAATTCAAATGATATAACACATCTAAAGTGTGGAGTAGACTGTCTAGTACATAGGTGTCTGTTAATTGTGAACTCTAATAATGTTATATGAAATTACTTATTTTTATGAAAAAATGAGAGTCCTAAGTGTTCCACATTGTAAGAAGGACAGTCAAATACACAAATCACTAAAAATAGTCAATACTCTTCTACATTAGTGCAAAAACAAATAGGTGCAATTAGAGAAGAATGAGATACTGGCAACACTGAGCAAAGGAAAATAAAGTTGAACGTGGGTTTAAGGAGAGGGTAGGTCTTTAGAAGAAGCAGCAGGGGAGAAAGTAATTATGGACAGAAAGAAAAACAATTAACTAAGATCAGAGAGATGCAGATTTTAAGAAAGAAATCATGTGACTAGAACACATGGTAATTGTCATGGTAAAGCGAACACTTTCAGAATAAATCCAGAGAAGAAAACCTACACCGAAGTTGGCCCCTGGGAAGATCTCTCCCTCCCTTCCTCTCTCTCTCTCTTTCTCTCTGATGCTCACTGTCTTGGGCTATTCCTGAGGATAGGAATCTCCAGCCCTGTGCTCCTGAGTGCTGTTGGTTCCTGTGCAGAAATACCAGCAAGCCAAGCAGTTGGGCACCACTAGTGAACTAATGATACATCAGGTCCTACATCCAGCATAACTCTTCAAAATTTTTTCTCTTTTATTACCTTCTGGCCTTCAGGGATGGCAGGTTTGTTATGTCAGCCTTGTTTCTACTGTGCTACATAGTGGGTTCATGTGGAGCAAATGTTGCAGGGAAAGCAGGGTCGGTTCATGTACTAGAAAAATAAAGCACGGAATGGAATGATACTCCTGCCTAAAGATTCCATGGAATCAGAAAGAATAAATTTCCAAGGACATTTCAACAGATGGAGCAAGAATATCATTGTGTATATCAGAATAAGAATTAGCTCCAGAGGACTTTGGTCTTCGTGATTTAGATGTATGCCAACGTTATTTACTGAGAGTTAGGGTGACAGGTGTGAGTCAGGTGCCCTGAGATGCATTTCAAACAGTTGCTGTGGCAAGTGCAATAGGGAATCAATTAGAGTTAAATAAAAGAATTGCTGAGTAGCATTTGGGGCCCAGCTGAGAGATCAGATCCGATGCAATTAGGAAGAGGGAGGAAGAGAGAGGAAGAGAAGAGGGAGGGAAACAGGGAGGGAGAGACACCGATTTTTACTAGTAACAAATATTAAGAGTAACTAGTAACAGGGCCGGAGGGTTAGCTCAGTGGTTCCGGCGCCTGCCTCGCAAGTGCAAGGTCCTGAGTTCAATCCCTGGTAACCACATACAACGCTGGGCGTGGAGACTCACGCCCACCAGCCATCAATACCACATACCACAGTGCCGGGCGTGGTGGCTCACGCCTGTCATCCCAGCACTCAGGAGGCAGAGACAGGAGGATTGCTGAGTTCGAGGCTTGCCTGAGTTACATAGTGAGCTCAGAGTCAGCCTGAACTACAAAGCGAGACCCAGTCTCAAAAAAAAAAAAAAAAAAAAAAAAAGAGTAACTAGTAACAAATATTTTTACTAGTGACATATATTAAGGGAGACATTTTTGGGAAGAACTCACTTTAAACACTAAAAGGAGGAATCTTTTGTTTGAGTGGTGATGAAAGGTGATAAAGGAGATAATAACAAAGTATGGTTTCCCATCGAAATCAAGCATAAAGAATTTACGCGTTGGACATGTATCTAAGTGATAGTTTAAAAGTAGAATAATATAAAAGAAACCGGGGAAGTCCACTGAATAAACAATTAAGGTACCTAATGATCTGTGCCTTTGTTTAATTGGCTAATTTCTCAAGATAGTCTCCTGTAGGTTAAAGGCAATTTTGAAGGGATAATAGATATAATGAAACCACCAGCTAGAATATGAAAAAAACATCAAGTACAATTAACCAACTGAGATGTAAGTGTAATAACTAAAATTAGGCACCGAATGTAAAGGTGGGATAAATGTTTTATACTGTATTGTTCCTACTTACTGTGCTTTGTTTTTCCTAAGATTTCAAAAGCAATGCTGTGGATTGTGAACAACCCAGAGACAGACATGACAATAGTCGGAGGACAGTAACCTACCCTGCGGTTTCTATGAGGTGTCCCTTAGCCGGGTAGTGCAAGCTGCTGAGGGTATATTATTGAGGATGAAGTGCTGTTCACACAAATAGATTTTGGAAGCAAATCTGGCTTCAGTGTTTGCAGTTTCAAAAATGTCCTGTGTCACCTCCCAGGACCTGGAGCGTGGCCACGTTTTTATTCATTCACTGTGGGTACTGATGGCACCAGGAACTTTTCATTTTTACTTCTTATTTTAATTTTTCCTGGTACATGTTTTCAGTACCTAATGATTACATTCTTCATGGGAGGTGGCACCTGAACATAATACATCTTAATTATTTTGAATTATGAAAAGGATGCCAATGAGAAAGAAACATTTTGGTGGAGAAGGACCCAACTCTGACAGAGACCCCGTCTGGGGGG